>JAOQML010000008.1:11405834-11419810 GCA_027568935.1 Erythroxylum urbanii
CCTTTAAATTATTACTAAGAACTCAGAAGACATAACCATGAAAATTTTTTACCACCAACTTTTTAGTTGAAATATCTTCGATTCATATGTTAGTAAAAATAAATAAATCAGAGAATAAGAAATACACTCAAATGCTTCAAAGATATTTATAAATATGATAAGTTTAAGTTGTATAGTTAATAAAGAAAGCTATTTAACTTCCAAGATTAAAAGTTAACGCTAACTCTTTCGATAATATAGCTAATAAAGGAAGCTATTTATTAGTTAACGTTAACTTTTTTTTCGACAATAAAAAATTTACTACCCTTTTAAATAAAAAAATACTGCTCAAATGCTTAAAAAAATGGTGCTTAAATGCATTGAATGAGGCCCCTAATAAGGGAGGGCCGGCACTGCCTCTTCGTATTCATCCTGATAATCCGGTTGAAGATATATCTAAGTATATAAATGGTATTAATGCAGAATCTTAGAGTACCAAGAGAGATAAAGGTTACGGAATCGTTGGTAGTCGAAATTCATAACACTTTATGTGACGGAGGAAATTCTCAGGATACATCAAGAAGATGCGAACCTGTCCAACATCAGCATACAGGAAATAGTGTTGGACTCAAGAACAAAATAAACCAAGATAGGCCCAAGCCCTGAACGTAAAGCAAGAGGACAAAAGAGCAAAACAAAACATTACAAAACAATCACCAGAATAAGCAACACTGTAGCATTGTTGTCCTTGCGCTGCACAACTTGCTACGCTGCATTACCTCTCATCATTCTGTGTGTTTTCTTCTTTTGTGAATATTGAGCCACATATAGCTTAGTCCTTTTTCTTTCGTACACTTTTATCGTTACAGTTGTTTGTATAAAACTCAGTGCCTTCTTGCAATAAAGTGTGTGAAAAATTTACCAAAACAATTGCTTGTTTGTTTTAGTCTCGATACTCTACCTTTATGGTATCAGAGCTAACCGGGTTTTAAAGTTGCCCTCCTTTTTATCATCAGATTTATTCCCTTACAGTCTTCCTTGAACCATGGAAGGAGAAGCTAGTGTTACTGCAAATCCCCAAAACACTCAGCCCACTACCCAGACCAACGACGATGATCCTTACCTCATCACTAGCGCCGACAATCCTGACATGATTTTAGTTACTACTTTGCTTGATGGTGACAACTATCTCTCCTGGAGTTGCTCTATGATAACATTGTTAAGGCCAAGGACAAACTGGGGTTTGTCACTGGTGATTACCCAAAACCCACGGGAGATCCGGTAATGGTAAAGAGTTGAGAGAGAGCTGATAGCCTTGTTACCTCATGGATTACCAACACCATCTGCAAAGAATTAAAAGATGCTTTCTTGTCCGTGCCAACCGTAAGGGATTTATGGGAGGAACTCAAGGAACGTTTTGGAGAAAGCAATGGTCCGATTATGTACTCCCTCCGAAGAGAAATCAGCTCTTCCAAACAAGGTAATTAGTCGATCTCTACCTATTACACTAAGATTAAACGCCTATGGGATGATATCAGTTCTCTCAATCCTACCCCTATATGTTCTTGTGGAGTTGCTAGACATTATGCCGAAGTAGAAAACGAAGTTAGGGCGACTCAGTTTTTAATGAGTTTAAACGAAGAATATGCTCATGTAGTCAATCAAATAATATTGTTGGATCCTTTGCCCACTGTTAACAAAACTTATGCCATGATTTTAACTATTGAAAAACAAAGAAATATTGCTGCGGGTAATGAAGGAGCTGGTCAGATGAATAAAGCCATGGCAGGGATCACAAAAAGGTATGGCTAAGGGAGTTTCACAAAAAAGAAACCCTTGGTGAGAAAGAGGATCAATTCTATGAATATTGTGAACAATTTGGGCACCTCAAGAAGACTTGCTTTGAGCTATATGAATACCCTGAATGGTATAAGGAAAAGAGGCAGTAGCTGAAAAAAAAGGGAGCAAATGTGGTAGTTGCGGTATCAGAAGGAACTACAAAAAAGTGTTATACTCCGTCAGAAGTTGCCTCGAAATAATCTGACTGGAATGTCAATTTGTCATCAATGATTCAGCAGGAGTTGCAGAAAATGATCAAAGACAAAGGGGTAAATGAGGTGAATTTTACAGCATACTTAAATTATTCAAGTAACGTCCTTAATCACTTAATTCTTGTAGCTATTAAGTCTGAACTTGGCTCATGGATAATAGATACTGGTGCGTCTACACATATGTGCTCAGACCTGAACAAATTCATTTGTTATGAAAAAAATAAATGCCTTAATCCCGTTAACCTACCTGATGGAACCACTCAAACCATCCAACACATCGACAGGGTCATTCCCCATCCAAACTTACCCCTGTCAGAAGTCCTCCACATTCTAAACTTTCAACATAATTTAATTTCTATAAGTAAAGTAACTGCATAACACAAATTAGTAGCTATTTTCCTTCCTGACAAGTATTTTTTGCAGGACCTTCGGACTGACAACATCGTAGCCATCAGTGGGACTGGGAACGGAGTGTACACCTTAAATAACAATTCTATTCTTCCATTGGGAACTCTAAAAGTTCCTTCTTTAGCCTTTTACAAACAAGACAATACTGCTTACAATGTTACGAACGATTTTCAAATTTGGCACTCTTGTCTTGGACACACATCTTTTGGTAAAATATCATGTATTCTATCAATTCATGTTAGGACCCCTAGTGATCACACATGAGACATTTTCCCATTAGCAAAACAGGAAAGAATGCCCTTCCCAAAGCACATAACACGTACCTAAGCACCTTTTGAATTAGTCCATATTGACTTGTGGGGTCTGTACAAAGTGGCCATATTAGATGGATCAAGATACTTCTTCACAATTGTGGATGAACACACAAGGGCCACATGGGTTTTCTTGTTAAATAATAGAGCCCAAACCTTCACAACCTTGAAAATTTTCATTTCTCAAATAGAGAATCAATTTAGTCGAATGATCCAAGCTATTCAAAGCGATAATGGTAATGAATTTGTTAACCACCAATGTAGAGAATTTTTATTGTCCAAAGGAATATTACAGCATAGGGCATGTCTATATACCCCTCAACAAAACGGTATTGTTGAAAGAAAATACAAACATTTGTTACAAGTCACCGGGGCATTACTCTTCAATGCTAAATTACCTGAAACCTTTTGGGGAGAGGCTGTTTTGACATCAACCTACATTATAAACCGATTACCAACCAAAGTTCTAAATTGGCAGTCACCATACAAAAAGTTAAACTGACAACCACCTGTATATGATCATATGAGAGTTTTTGGTTGTCTTTGCTTTGCTACTATTACCAAACCTAACGAAACAAAACTTGAGCCCAAGGCCCAAAAATGTCTTTTTCTAGGATACATGATAGGCTATAAAGCCTATAGATTCATGGATTTACAAACCAAAAAAATATTTGCATCTCGTGACGTAGTATTCCACCAAAATACATACCCATACAAAGCTTTTGAAGTTGAAGAAAACACTCCTTTCCAGCTTCAAATAGAAAATGACCTTATTCCTTTAACTTTACACAAACGAGTCTCGCACCAAAAAAGCAATATCCTGCAGAATACTAACCCAAACCCAGAAAACATCAACACCTATCTTGAGCTAAACGACGTTTCGTTTTCTCCCTCATTAACCAGAACAGACATCTCTCAACCTAACCAAGAAGAAAACCTATCATCACCAGTCATCCTTCCAAAAACAAAACCCAAGTGGTTCGACGACTTTGTGTCTAGAACCGTTACCCAAGTCCCTCTCAAAGGTGATGTTGCGATGTCGATCAACCTAAGTAATGTATTTCCTTCACCTAGCATTCTAGACTCATCATCCTTACACTTTTCTAAATCCCATCATCAATTTTTTGCAAATGTATCTATTAAGTACAAGCCCAGTTCAAACGACATAACTACCAAGGATTGTCGATGGTTAGAATCTATGAATGAGCAATTACGGTCTTTGGAACACAATGGAACATGGGAAATGATGGATTTACCGAAAGGAAAAAAAAGCAACTGCGTCGAAATGGGTCTACAGGGTAAAATACAAATCAGATGGAACATTAGAAAAGTTAAAATCAAGGCTCGTCGCAAAAAGGTTCAACAATCAATTTGGGATTGACTACTCCAAAAGTTTTTCCCCTGTTGCTAAAGCTGTAACCATTAAAACTTTTCTGGCTGTAGCTTCTGTGCACAACTGGCCCGTACACCAGTGTGATATAAACGATGCATATCTTTATGGTTCGATCGAAGAAAATCTATATATGGTGCCACCACAGGGATACGTAAAAGGGCTACCAGGTTAGGTTTGCAAATTAAAAAAATCAATCTACGGATTAAAACAAGCTGGACGACAATGGAATCAATAACTTATTGGAAAATTGAAGAGAATTGGTTTCATCCAATCTGAATCCGATCACTACTTGTTCACAAGAGACATTGTTATAAATTTTCTTTTCCTGATAATTTATGTGGACGACTTGTTATTAATGGGTCCAAGTGAGGAGTTGATGACTAAAGTCAAAAGCTTATTGCATTTTGAATAAACTATTAAAGACTTAGGATATGTGAAGTTCTTTAATGGAATAGAAATTACAAGGTCAAAAAGTGGTATGGTGTTGTCACAAAGGAAATTTATTCGTGATATTTTGAAAGAAACAGGTATGACAGATGTTAAGGAAGCTCCTGTACCAATTGCTCCTAGAACCAAGTTAAGAGCTGATGTGGAAGAACTCATGGAAAATCCTGAAAGATACAGAAGAATGGTAGGAAGATTGCTATATTTAAACTACACCAGACCTAATGTCGCTTACACAATCCAATAACTCAGTCAATTTTTAATAGCACTTCAGAAACCTCATTGGCAAGCTGTAATCTATTTACTACGATATTTGAAAGGCAAGATGAATCACGAAATTTTTTACCTTGTTCAGCCAACCACATCCATAACTGCATACTCTGATTCGGATTGGGCATCCTGTCCCTTTAATCGGAAGTCCTTTACCGACTCTGCATATTTTTGGGACGCTCCCTGATATCGTAGTATGGCATCCGCTGTCTGTGAACTGCGTTGGATATCATATATTTTGAGAGATTTACAACAGCTACAATAGAGTCCAATACCACTCCATTACGATAACAAAGTTGCTTTGCATATTTCGTCAAACCCAGTGTTTCATGAGAGAACAAAACACCTAGAAATTGACTATCATTTAGTGCAAAATTCATTTGCAAAAGGCTTCATCATCTCCAAACACATATCGACGAAGGCTTTGCCTTCACTAATTTTCAGAACCACGATCTCCAAGATGGGTTTCCTGTCCTTACCCATGAATTCCATCTTGAGGGGGGTGTGTTGGACTCAAGAACAAAATAAACCAAAATGGGCCCAAGCCCTGAATGTAAAGCAAGATGACAAAAGAGCAAAACAGAACATTGCAAAACAATCATCAGAATACGCAACCCTGCAACATCATCATCTTTGCGTCGCACAATTTGCTACGCTGCACCACCTCTCATCATTCTGTGTGTTTTCTTCTTTTGTGAATATTAAGCCACCTATAGCTTAGTCCTTTTTCTTTCGTACAGTTTTATCGCTACAATTGCTTGTAAAAAAACCCAATGCCTTCTTGCAATAAAGTGTGTGAAAAATTCACCAAAACAATTGCTGTTTTTTTAGGCTCGATACTCTACCTTTCAAATAGGATGGTCTTTCTGCATCAAAACTACATCACCATGGATTTCTGAACTCGAGGGCCCAAATTTCATATTACAGATCTTTATCTTGAGAATATAGATTGTCTTCTGGTATTGTGTAATTGCCACCAAAAACCTTGACCAGTGATCATATCTTTAGCTGCAGAAATTGAAAAAGTAAAAGCCTATAAAAATGGCAAAGATCAAGTAAAATTAAAAATGCTTGTTTGGAGAATTTATAGTTGACAGCAATGATGAGAAACCAAAATGGTTAAGTAACTTGAATAATTTTCAGGAAACTAGGGGGAGTAATAATTTATGACTTCATCAAGTGTTGCAACTAGCAAAGCATATTGAATAAAACAGAAAAGTTAACTAGAGTTTTCCCCAGAAAGTTTTTAGTTTTCCTCTTTCTTTCCAGGTGTCTTCTAGTTCACAAAAGCTTGCATCAAGCAGAAGATTTTCGGAACCATAAAGAAAATAAAATGAAATCATTTTTGTGATTGACTTGGTTATTTGCTGCCAACACTTTAACTTGCTATGATGTCTATGTGAAGCTTTTGCGCCCATTCAGGTGTACAGGTGCTATTCGCATGGAAGATTCCGCAAAAATAATACAACAAGAGAAGGGGCTCCAGAGACTTAGTTATTTTATGTTATAATTGTTGTATTTAATGATTTCCTTTTCTGTATGTCACTGCTACTATTTGGCTTTGCCCGTATAACAGGAAGGCAGTTATGTATTATATATTGGAATGATAAACTAGGAAGAGACAAGTTTTTCCTTTATTCCAAAAAATTACATTGTCGAGATCAGAGAGTTCTCTCTTTAATGAGCTCTCAAACTCATGAGTAAATTCAATAAAAAAGGAAGAAACAACAAGAAGTATTTACAGGAACTTCTCTCTAAAACTGAAGTGGAATTCAACAGACCCATAACGAGATCTTACAGGGACCATAACAAATTGGTATCAGAGCCCTTGTTAAAGAGGATTCTAATCGTTCATTCCAACAACAATTTGAGGCCTTCATGGCACAATATCAAACCGATCAACAACGGAATCGCGAGGACCGAGAGCGAGACCAAAAATCTTTCAAAGATCAATATCAAAAGATGGGACAGGAATTATGCAAGATGAAGTTTGCGAGTTTTAAGGGCCACCCTCACTGGCACGAACTAGGAGAGGGAGTTCCAGTTCAATCGTAGAGGGTGGCGATGGTGGAGGTGGCATCGATGGCTGTCGGCGACCTAACAAATGGGACTTGCCTCGATTCGATGGCTCAATCGATCCGTTGCCATGGTTGAGCCGTTGTGACTATTATTTTCGACATCAGCAGATCCCAAATCAGGATAAACTCAGTATGGTGGCACTACATTTGGAGGAAGATGCCCAGTACTGGTTTTTGAAACCGGATAACATGGGAGGAATTTAAGGATTATTGTTTGCGAAGGTTTGGATCGTCCAATAGCCGCAGCTAGTTTGGAGAATTATCGAAATTTCGATAGACAAGTTTCGTGGAGGATTACCATCGCCAATTTGAGAAGCTATCGGCTTGTGTTTCCTTTCTCTATCCAGAGCAAGAAATTGACCTCTTTATCATGGATTGTAGGATTCCATTGCTGTGGAAGTTGAACTCCATCATCCCACTGATCTCACGATGACAATGCATCTCACTATTTTGTATGAGCATTGTCAAGGAGGGCATCGAACAGAGACAATCACCAACACTGTGTCCAAACCATGACAATTCATTAAGCGTCTATCCAAGGATGAGATGGCAGAGCGACGAGTGAAGAATCTTTGTTACAATTGTGATGAAATATACTCTTTAGGACATCACTGCAAGCAGTGTTTCTTCATTGCAGGACCAGAGGCTTCCTTGGATGAGGAACCTTTTGTAGAAGAAGATATTACTCCTCAAATTTCCATTCACGTGATTGCTGGGTTTTCACATCCCTAGACAAGGCAAATTAAAGGACAAATATTTCAACGTTCTCTAAGGATTTTGTTAGATACTAGCAGTACACACAATTTCATTGAATCATCCTTAGCTTCTAACCTCAACTTGGAGATTGATAAATCCAGTTGTTTTCAGGTGACCGTGACTAACGAGGAGAAATTTTACAGTCTTGGTCTTTGTAAGGATATCAGATTCCAATGGGCAGCACATATGTTTCTTATGGACTTCTATCTTTTACTGTTTGACTTTTGTAACGCGGCGCTTGGAACCAATTGGTTCACCAAATTGGGTCTAGTTATGTGGGATTTTAAGAAATTGCGTATGAACTTTGATTGCGATGGCATACATCACCATCCGCAAGGTATTCAGTGTACTGCATAGCCTTCAATTCATCATGATAATTTTTTAGAAGATCATGTCAACTAAGAGATTCAACATCTCCTCTTAGATTTTAAGGATTTATTTGAGAAACCTACAAGCTTACCTCCAAGTCGCTGGTGTGATCACATAATCACTCTCGCTAATGGAATTGATCTTATTGTCATTCGGCTTTACCGCTACCCACATCAACAGAAGGCTGAGATAGAGTGATAATGTGATGAGATGCTGCGGAAGGGTTTAATCCATCCAAGTCAGTCTCTTTATTATTCTCCCGTGTTATTGGTGGAAAAGGAGGACTTGTCATGCCGTTTTTGTCTGGATTATTATGGCATGAATGATAAAATAGTTAAGGATAAATTTTTGATACCGGTCATTGAAGAGTTATTCGAGGAACTTCAGAGAGCACAGTATATTACCAAATCAGACCTACGCTTGGGATATCATCATATTAGGATATACATAGATGATGTGCCTAAAACGAATTTTCGTACACATGATGGTCACTTTGAGTTCTTGGTGATGTCGTTCGGTCTTACGAATGCACCTTCGACATTCTAGGCTTTTATGAATTACATATTTCATTCCTTTCTTAGGAAGTTTATTTTAGTATTTTTGATGATATATTAGTTTATAGTAGGAGCTTGCTCGAGCATCTTTCACACTTGCGAGAAGCATTCTCCATCTTGCGACAACATCAGCTTTTCTTAAAATGCTCCAAGTGTGCTATTGCTCAAACATCAGTATCATATTTGGGTCACAAAATTTTAGCAGACGGGGTATCTGCAGACCCAAAAAAAATACAAGCTATGCTTCAATGGCCGAAACCTACAACAGTAAAAGACTTATGGGATTTTCTCAGATTAATAGGGTATTATCGCAAATTTGTGAAAATTTATGGGAAGATTGCTGCTCCTCTGACTTCGATGCTTAAGAAGAACTCTTTCCAGTGCACATTAGATGCAGTGCCTGCATTTGAAGAGTTAACGGTGGCTATGTCTTGCACACCAATTTTGGCGTTACCAGATTTTTCCACATCATTTATCATTGAATGTGAAGCTTCAGGAATTGTAATTGGTGCAGTTTTATAACAACAAGATCAGCCAATTGCTTATTTCAGCACTTTCCAGCTCGACGTCACAATAAAAGGAGTTGATTACTTTAGCCAAAGCCATTTCACATTGGTGTCTATATATGTGGGGAAACAAGTTTTTAGTAAGGATTGATCATTTTAGCCTTAAGTATCTTCTGGAGCAGAGGATCTCTACTATTCCTCAACAACGATGGTTAAGTAAATTATTGGGATATGATTTTTCAGTGGAATATAAGGCAGGTCGGGACAATATGGTAGCAGATGCGTTGTCACACCAATTTGAGATAGATAACCCCACTCTTCTAGTAGTTTCGGCACCCTTGTTGTCCCTCCTTGATCATATTCGCCAGGAGGTTGCTACTGTACAGAACTGCAACAACTTGTCTAATGCATCCATAATGGTGAGGCCCTGACTCCTTGGCAGTTTTCCGATGGTCTTATTTATTTTAAGAATAGAGTTTATTTCTAACACACCTCTCCATTATGTGAGTCTATTCTGTCATCCCTGCACAATATGGGTCATGAGGGATATCAAAAGACCTTTCATCGTATATCTTTGGAGTTTTATTGGAAGGGCTTGAAGTCAGCGGTCTAGGCCTTTATACATCTCTGCTCAGTTTGCCAACGTCACAAGGTCGAGCATCTCCATCTTGATGGAGTGTTACAACCGCTACCCATTCCAAACCAAGTTTGGTTTGACATCTTTATAAACTTCATTGAGGGTCTGCCTTTGTCCCATGGGAAATCTATTATTCTAGTTATGGTGAATCGATTCTCTAAGTATGCACATTTTTTTAGCATTATCTCATCCACACACAATGGTTACTGTCGTACAACTATTCTTTAATCACATTGTCAGACTGCATGGATTGCCATAAATGATTGTGTCTGATCGAGATGCCAACTTCCTTAGCAATTTTTGGAAGGAACTCTTCACCCTTTGTGGTACTCAACTGTGCTTCAGCTCTTCCTATCATCCACAATCTGATGGTCATACTGAGGTCGTCAACCGCACACTTGAGATGTATCTCCGTTGCTTTACTAGTGATAAACCAAAAAAATGGTTGGATTGGATTTCTTGGGTTGAGTATTGCTACAACACCAGCTTCCATTCCTCTCTCAAGTGTACCCCTTGTGAAGTGGTTTTTGAACGTCTACTGCTAAAACTAATTGCTTATACACCAAATGCTTCCCGATTAGCTGCGATTGAGGAGGCACTCCATGATTGCGACAAGATATTGCAGCTCCTCCATTCCTGCCTGCTTCATGCTTAGTCTATGATAAAGAATAAGTATGACGCTAATCATCAGCATCTTGAGTTTACTATTAATGGGTGTTATTGAAGTTGCAGCCATACTGGTAACAGTCCTTACGAGAGCGAGCTAATAAAAAATTATCTCCTAAATTTTATGGTCCTTTCCAGATGATTGCCCGTATTGGCGAAGTTGCTTATCGTTTGGAGTTATCGCCGGATGCTCGCATACACCCTGTGTTTCATGTTTCATGTTTCATGGCTCAAACACTATTATGGCTAGGATGCCCATCTTCTTAGGCCGACTCTGCCTCCAGCTCCTAGTGATACAGAACTACCCCAGCCCCAGGTCGTGTTGGACACTCACACTTTCCACGGTACACTGCAGGTGCTTGTCCATTGGCAAGGACATTCTCCTACCGATGCTTCTTGGGAAGCTATTGACGACCTCCGTAATCCCTACCCTTCCTTTTCGCTTAAGCACAAGCTCCATGTTGGGGAAGGGAGTAATGTTGTGCCCATTCAGGTGTACAGGCACTATTCGCATGGGAGGTTCCACAAAAATAATGTAGCAAGAGAAAGGCCTCCAGAGACTTAGTTATTTTATAATTATTATGTTATAATTGTTGCAGTTAATTATTTCCTTTTCAGCATGTAACTACTACTATCTGGCTTTGGCCGTATATGGGGAAGGCAGTTATGCATTATATATTGGAATGGTAAACTAGAAAGAGGTAAGTTTTGCCTTCATTCCAAAAAATTACATTGTCGAGTTCGGAGAGTTCTCTAGTCCACGAGCTCTTAAACTCATGAGGAAATTCAATAAAAAAAGAAGAAGCAACAAAAAGTATTGGAACTTCTCTCTGCAACTAAAGTGGAATTCACCAGACCCATAACAGGATCTTATAGGGACCATAATGCAAGCCTCATTATCTTTCCAAGCAATGATTTCTTATTTTGAGAGAAATTGTAAAGATTGCCACTACTCCCTCCATCTCCCATCTTAAAGTATAAATAACCATCTTCTAGTCCAAAGAGTATTTGGCCACCATAATGTGCAACAAAGGGGAGTCCCATAGTAAAAATTCTTCTGACTTGTCATGATTGGACATTTTTCACCTGCAAGTAGGCCATAATAGGTTGTTGTTAGAAATCATAGAATTTCTGCCCATAAACAATCCAGACTTTTTATCGAGGTAGGTTCTGATGAGGTGCCATTAGCACTGAATTCTGCTATTATGCTATGATATTAGCATGGATACGCCCATTGGCCATTGATAGGATTCAATTTTGAAGGATCACATCCAAAATCAGAGTTGCATGAACATCTCCTAGAGCACTCTGACCATTTAAGCTTAGTCCAGTTAAAAGAAGCAAAGAAACGACCATTTTTCTGAAATTTTAGATGAAATGCAATGCCCATCAACCCTAGCTTAGTATCAGAATGCACTATATCAGTTAAATTAAGAAAAGGGTTTGATTCATTTAGCATCAACATTTCTCCCGATCCCTCTTCAGGAATAGTTGCCAACCAAATATTTCCAAGTTCATAAGCCAAGAAGATGTGGTTCGAGCCATCAGGATGAGCTACCATATTCAAGTAGGACCTATTCCCAATTTTTTCAAGGCAGAGACCACCTGGTGGATTTAGACTGGTGGAGTTGTTGAATGAAACTAGTTCACCATCAAAACCCACAAAACCATTTGCAGAAATTCCACCAAATTCATTACAGAAAGCAGTCTTGGATTCCCATAAACCCGTCAGCTTAGAAGACGAATTGAGCAATTTTCCAAATGCAAATGGAGATTCTGATATAGATATATTATGGCATGCGTTCGAGAGTTTGGAGCAAAAGTCGATTGCACCAACTTGGGACTTGGTAGAATTAATTGGAACAGTGGAATTGCAAAGAACAGGAAATGTTCTTGGCAGAGATTAAGTCTTTGTCAAACACAAGGATTCCTAACAAAGGTTAAGTCTTTCCTTGCATCTTATACAGTACGCTTAAGCAAGAAAACGACGACACAACTAGCTAACATAAAGCCCATAAAAAGACAATACAATTTTGTAATGCAACCTGTTAGGTACATAAACCTCTGTTTATTTTTTCATTTCATTGTGCATCACAACAATTATCTTTTTATGACACCAAAGCTATTGTACAAACAAACAAAACAACAGTTCTGTAAACGCATTTTACCGAGCAGGGATTGACTTCAGGAGAGAATCACACGTGGGAGAAGAGACTTTCAATGCAATAAACTGATTCTGCAGTGTCAAATCTTCAGTAGAGATGCCGCAAACACTTCCATGGTTCTGACAGAAAGGAAGAGAGGTTTCCAGGGTAAAGGGTGCTCCTATTCCAATAAAACTCTGCAATTAAGGATAATTTAAAGATGATCATTGCAGAACGGTAATAAAATAGGAACAAGAGCTATTTCAAGTCTAATTAATAGAAGGAATCAAAAGACACACTTAAATTAGTACATAACGGTAGTGAAAAACCATGACGAGTGAGCAGCAAAATGTAATAAACTTGAAGATAACTACAAAAACAGTTGCCACTCTAAAAGAAACTACAAACAAAATCACAGTATTTGCAAGAACAGCAAATAAAAGATAGACCCCAAGTTAAGACTTCCTAAAGGCTCACTCCATTTCAGGTATTAACTATTCTTCCATGTACCAACTATCCAGTCAATATTATGCAATTTTATTATTCCCAATAAGATTAGCAAACCAAGTTTGTTGTCTTTCTTTAGTAGACAGACAACCTTTCTTAAACTTGATATCCAAAAAAAGACAACAACTTTAGATTGGGAGCATCAATATTCAATAAACTATATTATATTCGTGGACATATGTTTTCATGGTTGACTTTTATAAGGATGCAAAGATTGGCAAATCAGATTGCGAGAAAAGTTAAAGTTGACCTTTGACTTAGATATATCCATAAAGCACAAGTCGAGGAAGAAGTCATAAAGAAAAGGTCAACTTCAACACCAAAATGTATCCTATTTGGAGCTTTCTTTTAATCTTAAAAGAAATCATATCCAATAATGAAGTTTAATTCGTTGAGGATAGAAACATTGGAACTGAGAATTTAGCTCCAAATTCACTAATTAAAGGTTCATGAGTTCTTCGATAACTAGCCACAGAATTGTGTTTTCAGTCATCAAAAAATTGAACAAGAAATGAAATGCTTCGGAGTAACATTGTAAAAAGTGAAAACAAAACTAATCAAAATCATGAAAAGAAGAAGAAGAAGAAGAAGATGGATTAACAAGAATTTATGAAGATATCCAATTAAACTTTTAAACCATTGAAAGGAAATTAGCCCCAATTTGCTAGTGGAGGATAATCTCACTTTGTGATTTATGTGGTCCTTCAATTTATTTAGCTGAAAATTTTCTCATTATAAAAAAATAAATAAATTTCTCTATCTTTTTCATTCTCTTGTCATTTTGAAAATTAAAAGAAAATATTTTTAAAAATCGGGAAGTTAAGTTAATTGTTAAATAAAAATTAATTTATTTTTATAAGAACTTAATAATTTATGAAAATTGACCAATTAATTAATAAATTG
>JAOQML010000008.1:11422689-11438432 GCA_027568935.1 Erythroxylum urbanii
ATTACAACTCACTAAATTAACTGCACATTATTACTGGGCATTATTACTGCGCATCGCGCAGTAATACTCTGCTAGTTGCTATATTAGGCCCGAGGAAGTTTGGGGTAAAGGTGTTTGCGCTGCAGTCTTCTACTGTACAAACGTGATAGTAATATTACAGATCCACTACTATCATCGGGCTTAGTACTTCAACAAGACAAATCTTAACTTCTCTTGCACCATAATTGGAAGAATGGTATAAAATTTTTTATGATTCTAACATCACAAAAACACATTCTGTAACAGATTTCCTACTGCAAGAAGAGAAATTGCTTTTAAGAATAAGTTGGTTATTCATCCTAACGGAAAAAGAATTGAAAAGGGCAAATGGGTAGAAAGCTGAAGGATAACATAACGTCCGACATACTTTACCATTAAATTGTTTGGATTCTTGCTTCTTTAATTACTATTTTTAAAACTAAAATTAAATTTTAATTTAATATAAAATAATAGAAGATTTAATTAAGTAAATTAAAGTCCAATAATGAATGTGAATTAAGTACCTGCAAGTCGGAGGGCTGTAGCTTCCAAGAATTCCTTAAAAACTGGTGCAATCCATGAAGAAATGTAATTTGTAGGTGACGTGTTAAAAGATTGCCAACCTGCTTAAAAACCAAAAAAAAAACAGAGTAACATTTGCACAGACCAACCTTATGGTACAGAAACTCAGATGTAATGACAACGAGAAAGTGACTTAACGACGCAAGCTCCTCACTTAAGGCTCTTCCTTACAGGAAGTTTTGAGTTTGAATCATGCAATAGGAGGAGAAATAAAAATTTTGTCCTATTGATGATCCTTTAGTCTCCTGAACAAAGCTCCTTGATTGGATTAATTGCGGAAGCCTCGCTTTCAGCGACAGTGTGAGCGTTGAAGCTACTAGAAAACTCAAGGATTGCTGGAAATCTGATACTGAGCAAGGCCAGTAATCAATCAATAATTGACCAATCAAGTATGTGACGACTCTTTGTGTGCATAAATATACAGGTTACGTAAAAACTTGAGAGATTTTGAAATTTCAGATTTACATCTTCTAAAATTTTTGAGGTAGGGTCCTAAAGGCTTAAGATTAATCGACTAAACTGAAATACCTGATGTAATAAAAAAAAAACTAAGATGCAAGAAAACTTTCTAACCGATATAGGAACACATGCAACCACTTCGCTTTACGGGGGACCTATTCAAAATTGACCCGCCAATGTCTCAGTATCATTAAAAACCAAAAAGGATAAAACGACGGTAGAAGGGGGATTAGAAATAATACTAGTAGAACATTTGCTTAACAAGTACCAAAACTAATCTCATCACAGCAGATCTGCGACATTTGATGGCAGCTCTTCAATCGTCACGTTATAAAACTTCTGAATATCAAATAGCATTCGCTCATCATCCTTTGTCACAAAGTTAATAGCTACACCTTTTCTACCAAACCGTCCACTTCGTCCAATTCGATGAAGGTAGTTTTCAGGTTGAGTTGGCAGATCATAGTTTATCACAAGGGACACTTGCTGCACATCAATACCACGAGCCAAGAGATCTGTGGTGATAAGAACACGAGAAGAACCAGATCTGAACTCACGCATAATGATATCACGAGTGTTCTGGTCCATGTCTCCATGAGTAGCTTAGACTGTATGGTCACGACTTCGCATCTTATCAGTTAGCCAGTCAACCTTGCGTCTTGTATTGACAAAAATGACACTTTGGGTTATGGCTAAGGTCTCATAGAGATCACACAGTGTTTCCAGCTTCCAATCTTCTTTCTACACGTTGACGTAAAACTGCTTGATACCTCAAGTGTAAGTTCATCACCCTTAACCAGGATCCTAACTGGCTTGTCCATGAACTTCCTTGTGATTTCAAGAGCTTCAGGAGGCATAGTAGCGGAGAACACTCCAATCTGAACTTTTGTTGGGAGCAACTGGAAAATATCATAGATCTGGCAGCAAAATAACTGCAATTAGATGATGAGGACAAATGGCAAACTAACAGATTTCATCGAAATTGATACAAAACCTGATCTTTAAAACCACGTGAAAGCAACTCATCAGCCTCATCCAATACAAACATCTTAATATAATCTGGACGAAGTGACTGCCTTCTTAACATGTCAAATACACGACCAGGAGTACCAACAACGACATGCACACCAGCTTGAAGAATACGCTGGTCCTCACGTACACTTGTACCACCTACACAAGCATGAACTTTCACACCAAGGTAATCGCCAAGGGCTCGCATAACCTTCTCAATCTGCTGTGCAAGCTCCCTAGTAGAAGCCGAAACCAGTGCTTGACATTGGACTAGACTATAATCAAGTTGCTGAAGAATCCCTGAGCAGAACGTTGCTGTTTTCCCAGTTCCGGATTGTGCCTGCTGAATTACATCAAGACCCTGCAAAAAAGAACAATTCCCCTTTGCTGAATTGCAGAAGGCTTCTCGAAACCTGAAAAGTTAATAAAAAGCAATCAGGAATTCAATATATCACAGAAAAGGTCAAAAGTATGAGTCTAAAAGAGTATTTCCATTAACTAATGAGTAACAAATCCAGTAAAGAAAAGAAAAAACCACCATATAGCTACCATAAGCATAAATGCCCCTAAGAAGGTTCTCTTGCAATCCCATTGCATCAAAACTGTCATAAACTTCATCATATGACGTGAAGAAGTCCTGCCCTTCAGTGGAAAGGCTGCAAAGTAATTAACATGTAGTCAGTATCAAGTCCTGTAGTATTAGCATTATGTTGCTGTCAAGAACCGGCAGTCGCAATCAAGTCATACACTTCACTCATTTTTGCATCAAATTGTCGAGTATCAAACTGCGACCCATCAGGTGCTAATCCTGCCATGGCTGCACAAATGAAACCACATGTTAAATTATAATTTTTAGCTAAATGAATGACATGGAATGGGTCAATATACAGGCTATAAAAGTAAATAGGTACAAGCCTCTCTGGTTCCAGAATCAACTCAAAGCCTAAGCATCAATCAAATAAAAATTCAAATTTTGGGACATCCACGATACAATTGGTGCCAAGAAAATCCATCACCCAATGCCAAGTGCTAGAAATATGACAGAAGACCGACTTGCCAACCACACATAAACAAGTGGACAATCATTACACTCCTGTCCAATATCCAGGGAAGAAAGACGAGGCATGAAAATATCTAATACGTCAAAAACCACCAGACACTGCTTTGCTCGCATTAAGTTTTGAAGGGTTGTTTATTCCTCTTATATTCTAAACTATCAAGGTCATACGAGATTGCTTTTCCCTTTAGAGCCTTTCCTATTGCTCTTATTACTTTTCCGTGAAATTACTTGTTCAAAACATTCCTCTTGAGTAGCTCCTTTCTGCTGTTCTTCCAACTGTTGGGTATGCTCATGTAGTTGGATTTCCTTGTCTCTATGACAAGGATTTGTCCCACTAATTTCCTTTTCACTTTCTCTGTGGTTCCCTGACAGTTCATGGGAGGCAGTCAAAGGTTACTGTTGAATTTTCACTTGTTGATCTCAATATAAAAGGTTTTCTACTTGGGCACTCTCATCTTTTGTAGTTAGTTCACTTTCAACATGAAACAATCCACCTTGTCTTTCAAGATTATCTAAAATATGTTCAACTTCCTCCAATAATTTTTTATCTGCAGAATTTTGCTTCTCCAAACCCAACACCTCCCAATAATCTCCTCTAGTGAAAACTCTCCCTATTGGTATCCATTACTTGCCTTGTGTTTTTACGGAAGGCCTCCATTGTTATGTAACCAATACCTTTTCTTCTCTAAGAGAATGCCTATCAGTTAATCTTATGATAGGAATGTTGTCTTTCCTTTCCTTAGAAATATCCATACTCACACATAATCATGCAAATCCAATCCGTTTTCTCAAAGCAGTGTTTTTATCTATATAAATTGGTTTTCCCAAATAACTAGCTAACATACTCAAGTCTTTAATTGTCTAATATTCCAAAAGAATATTATGGATATTCACCTAAAAAAGAATATTTTTCAATCTAATTTTCTTTGATTCCATACCCGGTTACCAATTTTGAAGAAATAAAGGAAGTTGAGAAATGTGCCAAAAACCTTCTTCAATTACCTTTTGATCTACCAATTTAGAGGAGAAGGTAAAGATTAAGTTATCTTCCTCAGTTAGCATAACTTCCATTAGCCCTCTACCTTTCCAATTTCTCTAAGTCCAATCTTGTATCTCTAGAAAAGCTGGCCTTTTATCCATAAAAAAAAACTAATGAATGCCGCTTCCTATGACCTAGCAACCTCTTGCAGAATGTCTAGACTTGGAGCTACCATTAGCTTTCCTTCAATCTCAACTGGTGGACAGTAGATCAAAGAAGAATTTGAATTGTCACCCACAACCTGTTTCCAAGTCTTTATAGCCTATTTATTCTGTGGATGCACACTGTCATACAGAACAGAAGCTTTAGCATATGGAAAAGCAATGGTTGGGGGTAGGGGTGGGATAGTTTGATCTGTAGAGTGAGTTGGAGATAGAGAGTAAGATGCTAGGGGTGATGCCATTTGAGAAGAGGATGAAGGAAGGGAAGAGGGAGAAGGGTTGGATAAGGGTAGAGGTGGGAAATCTATCTCCATTGTAGTTTATAATGAAGTCTAATAATGTTTTGTTTTATAGGGAAAACACTGTCATCAAAGGCAATGCTGGAAAGAAACAAGAAAGGATGGGTGAAGATGAAGGAGCTCAAAATGGCTGAAAAGATGAAGTTGGAACCTGAAAACATAAGCATGTTTAGGTTAGGATGGGTTATCTACATGGTTCATATAAGTGAAAGAGTAGTTGATGATTTGATTTAGGCACACTAGATTAAATCAACAAAACTTTAGCTTTATCAATCAAATGTCTGCATTTGTGGGGTATATACGCAAATCCTTTGATGTGAAATCCCTTTACTAAGAAAAAGATATGTGCAGGAGTTTTAATTTCACTGGCAGTTTTGTTATAGCTTTTATACTAGCTTGATATTAATTTTGGACCATATTTATGAAGTTTTTAATTGTATTATAGCGATGACCATTTTGTCACTCCATAAAGGTCTAAATAGATCTAATTTTATCATTAATAAGTAAGATAATAATTTACCTTTGAAATTCAAGGCTTTCCATATGGCACATAGGTCAAAGTTGTATCAAATCAAAATTGCATATGTTATTAATCTGTTTGGAATAAAAGGTAATTTGATTTCATGAATAATTTGTTCGAATAATAGTAATTGCAGAATAAAAGTAGTTGTAATAATAATAGAGGTTGTGCAATAGTAATATTAACAGTTGCAACTGTCAGTAATTATGAGTTAGTTTTTGTGTTCTTTCTTATACGCTTTCACAAGTGCTTATATAAGCAACAGACATTGCTTTAGCACAACACTATATTGTTCTCTGTCTTTGGTCTTTATATAATCAGAATAGCAAAAGTCTTCTCTATATCTTTTCATGGAATAAGACTAATTTATCATGTGTTAAACCCTTAAACTTCGGAGCACTTCTCAGCGACCTTCACTATACACCTGAGGTGGCAGGTTAGCTAAATTACATGCATGAGGAAGGTATGCAAAAATACTAAGGCAAACATGGATGAGTGGGACCAGAATTGGTTTGAATTTTAGTAGAGTCTCGAACCTTGTGGAGATTGACTCAACCCATGTTAAGGACTTGATGGACTAAGGACTTGACACATGCTCGGATGAATGGACCACGATTAGCAAACTTGTTGTAGGAAGCATTAGATCAGGCTAGTATGCTACGTGGGCTTGGGTAAGATTACATTGCATCATAAGCAGCTAGCTATCGTGGGAAGATCTTGGATGATGTGGCGACAACTAGGAGTTAGAGTTGTAGTGGAACTCATCATCTGAAGATAGTAGAGATCTTCGAGGATAAGGACGTTGGTTGTCAACTCTATCTTTCTGTTATCTTGTAGATTCTATCTTATCAGTTAGAGTCCTACTTGAATGGGGGTGTCATCCAGTTGGCCCATGTGATATAATCTGATAGAGATAGATGTGATCTTAGCATGATCTTAGGCAGTTCAGTTTAAGTAAAATTCTGAATATAACTTAGCTTTCATGCTAGAGTGCCTATATATAGTTTATTCGAGCTTTGCTCTCCTCATTTATTCATAAAGAGTATTCCTTGTATTTTGTTGAGGAAAAGTAATATAAAGATTAGTTTATCGTGTCTCTCTTATTTTCTGGTTGCCTTTATTTTCTTATTGCCTTGGTAGCATTACTTCTTCGAGGGTGCGAGGTAAACATCTCGAGGGTTGTTGAAAGCTGAAGTCTTGCTTAAATAAACCTAAGTGAGACTGTCATACAAAGAGTGTTGGCGATTAACTTTCGTTGAAATTTTGAGTCCTAAGGTGACCTTTGTAAAATCATAGGATCGGAGTCGATAAAGAAATTTGATAGTTATGATATAGAATTCTTAATGTGCAAGAGATCCGATCTCGATCTTTACCTCACATGTACTTACGATTTTAGAAGAAGGATTTTGTTTAGACTTTAATTAATAATTATAACACAGTTCCGTCTTTAAAGTTTTGCAGAGTACTTCTAATTAACCTATTCATGTTTCAAAATTTTCCAAGATAAGTTTCAAATTAACAATAAATCATCTTTAAAACTTAAGTACTTCTAATCCAAATTAATACAAATATTGAGGTTAGATCTTGATGGGATCATTAATTCCTAAAAAAAAATCTTTGTACTTGGAATTTATTAGTTTTCGATGTTTTCATAGTTTAATAATCAGTATATTGATCATTTGGTCAATCTGTTATCATATAATTTTATAAATTTACATCGTAGATCCTGATCTTATACTTAGTAATTCTTGTTTTAAACTAAGAGAAACGGATAACCTATTTTACAATCCAGAAGGACTTATATTTGAAAAATATGTTGCATATAATTATGACATGCAATATCAACAAAATATTACAAACACAAACAGTTGTTATATTAGCAAGTGAACTGTTGAGGCAGTTATAAGAAAATTGCCACGTTGTAGCCTAGTAACATCAAGGAACGTTGTTCGTCTTGTTTGAAAGGGTCAAAGAGTGAGCAGTAACGTTGAGATAACGTTATTAACTGTAAAATCTAAAGAGAACCTTATGAAACCGTGTAACTGTGTAGCATCATGACCTTCAAAGATACTGCATAGCTAAAATAATATCTACCTTTTGAATCGGAGTTAAAAACCTTTAGTGGTTTACTGGGTCTATTTCGGTTCCAGCTCTTTGGTTTTTTTTTTTTTCCTTTTTTGAAATTCAAAAGAACCACATTTTTGTTGTTCAATAACTAGCCAAACGATTCTAGTTCTTAGTCACTTTCTTTTAAGTCCTCTCTTCTGTTTTGCCTTTTCTAGCACCGATTAGTATGCTTTTGTGGCACCTATAATGACCATTAAAGGAGGCACAAGCCAGGCCTGTGCAGTGTGTAAATACCAACGAAGAAGATGCACAAAAGATTGCCCTTTAGCCCCATACTTCCCGGCGGATCAGCAGAAAGTGTTTCAAGATGCTCACCGTTTGTTTGGAGTTTCTAACATTATGAAGATACTAAAAGAAGTACATCCTGATGAGCATGATGAAGCCATGAAATCGATTAAATTTGAGTCTGAAATGCGAGCAAAGTTTCCCGTTCATGGATGCCTGGGTGTAATATGGCACCTACGCTTACAAGAGCTACAAATAGTTGAAGAACTACGCTATGTAAAAGCTTGGCTTGCATTTTACAGAGATCAACAAGTCACTCCCCCACAGTTAGAGCCTTCTTTCCCATTGAATGCAGAAGATACAGTTACACTTTATCATCAATCCCATTTAGGCATTAATGGAATGCCACTACAGACCAACGATTTCTTCAACAGTACTGCACCAAATGTGTCTTACTATACAGACGCAGGAAATGACATATTAAAACAAAATTACAATTCTAATTATAACAGTAGTGGTGGTGCAGTCATCGGTCATTGTCAGATGTTTCTTTCCCAAGTATGTCCTGATCAACAGGAGATGGAAGTTTCTCATGAGGATTATGATGACATTCCATTGGATGCAATTGCTGATGACAGAGAATCTTATGTCGAGTCTAAAGAGGCTTCCAAGTCAAGGTATTCATTTTTCTCATTTCTTCTTCTTCTTTTTAATCTTGATCATAAGCAGATTAAATGTTTTAAAACATATTCTATTCTCAAATAGTTATAAACTTCGTTTTAAATGCAGCGCTGAATCGTGTTTGAGGGGTACAACAACACAAACTAATGAACGTGTGATGGAAAATGAACTCAAAAATGCAGCCGCATATTTCAGTCTCAAAAGTGTTAAATTGAATTAATTTCTTATATGAAGAGGCTTGAGTGATTATATTTCTTCCATCCTTTTACTTTTTTTTTTATTTTTTATTTCTAGACTGATGATTTAGGATTTCTGAACTTTTATCATCTCTGGTTTTCCATAAATGCAATGATAAGATTCACGTTTCATGTAGATAAATAGTAAAAGAAAACCCCAACAATATCTGAAGAAATAAAGACAAAATTTGGGAACCGCTTTCAGCATTTTCACAGTTCACTATTTTGGTGGAAGGCTGTTTATGTAGAAAGTTGCAACCAGGGATTTCATGTAGTAGTATGATCTTTTTCTAGCATTAATCATGTTAAGGAAGTGCCTTAACTTGTTGTATCTAGACGATTGTAACATATTTTCTATACTTTAAAAGCAGACTTCATAAGTTGTAACGTGAATTAACTTATCATGAACTTGCAAAACCAATCTTTTAATCTGTTGTTTCTTTTGTTTTTCCTTTTATACCCGGCGAGGTCATACTATGAAATGAAATAGATACCGAGAATAAGTGCTTTAAAGGATATTTGGAATTGGATTATTACGGCATATACGAAGGCAGAAATGGAGGGTGGTTGGAGTGAGTGATGTAAATTTTTCCAAGGAACTAACTAGCTAGCTACCGAGAATAAGTGCTTTAAAGGATATTTCTCTAAGTGAACAGAAAGAAAAGAAAACATGTAGATTGTAGATAGAAAGATCAAGACAGACTTAAGGTAGGTAGAAGTTGAAAATATATGGTCAAATCAAATGGGAAGTTGAATTTCCCAAAAAATAGCATAAGCATACCCTATTATTTTAAGGTTATTTTTGCTCGCATGAATTCATATATATTTGAAAAAAATGGGAGCTTGTTATGTCCTCTTTATGTATAAATTTATGTTTTTGAAATGAAAAACTTGAACAAGATTATTCTAGGACGAGACTTAGATATTGATCATATTCTTCTCTGTTCTCATGTTTATATGTTTCTATTCGGTTGTCATATTTTATTACATTAAATATATATTGTTTATTTGTTTTTGCAGTGTCCTCATAACAAAGTTAGAAAAAGAGAGACATTTTTTTATTTAAAGTGGTTTTACCAATAACTCTTATGTACAATTATCTTGCTTTACCATGAATAAAGAGTAATCTATCAACCTTATTTAAGATAAAGAGAAATCCCCATAATATATATCCTAAGCAATTCTCCTATTTGTTATACTAGTACATGTACAAACAACTTAAAACTTTTCTTTCTTACTAACACCAATGAATTAAGATTCAATATATATCACATACGCTCATATTCACCCAAAAAATTCTCTCTCTAGTGACCTTTCAAGTCTGTTAATAAATCTCTGATAAGTCAAAATTAGCTAGTAACATTGATACTAATCAACTATGTGTAATACTAATACTAGTTGACCAATACTAGTGTATTAACAAGTGTTCAGACATAAACTTATAGTATACAAACTATCTCTTTCTATTTATTTATTTTTAAATTTATTAGCTAAGTCTGGACATCAGATACCATGGGCAAATAAACTATCTCTTTCTAAAGATATCAGTCGACTTATATATGTATCAAATGCCAAATTCTATATTTTAAAATCCTAACATATATCAAGCTAACTCTATTGTAAGTCTATCAAATCTCCTAAAAGTATGGTTTTCAAAAACTCTTTTAAGTTATTTCAAAGATTAAAACATGCTCTTTTGATAAAAACTTCGACCCAAAGTCATTTAAAAAGTTCCTTGCAAGCATTGTGATGCATTAAAAATGTTTTCTTTAAACTTAAACCAAACTTCATCTTGATTATGGAAAGATTTATAAATTGTGGACACAATAAAATGATTATGCAATATTTAATCCCTTAATTCATTTGAATCACCAAGATAAGGTTACCATAAAGATTATAATGATTGTTACATATAGAGTGGCTTCAATTTGGTGATCTTCTTTGGTCATTTTGATCCTTTAATCACTTTGTCCTTCTATTGTATTTGATGTTTGATCTTTTCTTAAATATTTAATAAATTAACTTAATAATATCACCAAACATAAAAACATTGATAGTAATATATTTTGTCATCATTAAAATAATGGTTAGTCTAATAAAAATAATAATAGTAAGGAGGTTATGTTAACAACTTGCACATATATAAACATAAAAGGAAAATTTGATGAAGAATGAACAGAAGTAAGAAAAGAAAATTTTTTAACTTGCATATTCTTGAAAAAATAATAACCTAAAGATGTTAAAACAGATAAATTTTTATTCTTTAAATCTTCTTTTTCTACCTTTTTAATGGGTGGAGAGAGAGTGAAAAGGCATGTTTATGTAAAAACAAATTAACACTATTTATTAACAATCTCATCTTCATCTTTTAAAAGGTTTCATACCCAAGCATGTCTAATTAAATAATTATTAATGTATAATTAAGAATATTGCATTTTTTTACTTGCAACAAATAATAAAGCAATTTTTTATTTCAAAACGTTCATTTATATTGCCTATTCATATATTTGCACCTATTTTTATAAATGTGATTTAAAATTATATATTTTTAATAAAAATTAAAGCAGTGAATTTAATTTTTAGTTGAAAAAGCTAAATTGATGAAAAGAATTAGAATAAATAAAATAATATTAATTATAAAATTAACCGTTTGAAAAAGCCTATAAAAGTGTATGTGTATTTACTCCAAGAACATAATCTTTAAATAGAAACAAAAGAATCTTGAATAATTAGTGAAAAATATTATTGAATGATTGAATTATCAAAAGCTTACAAAAAAGTTTTTTTGACTTTCCTAATTATGATAGAATATTAATGAGATATAAGTGAGAATTAAAACAATAATGAACAAGATATAATTTTATTTATCAATAATATCTTTTGTTTCATTTAAGTAGAATCTACATTATTTATCTTACTCGAGAGAACGCATTGTGATGTGGGTTATCAGCTCACCCTAATTACTTCACTAATTCATACGTAGTCGCTCTAATAATTATAAAACTTCTACTTACTTATTGGCTTCATATTTTCATATATGTATTGTTACTGATCACCTTAATGTTTGTAAAATGTCCAATTAAGTCTTGAATAGATAAAAATTTAAATGGAGTTAAGTTCCCATCTACACTAACATAGCACTAATTTTTATCAAAAAAAAAAACATTGCACTAATTTAATATTTTTGTTAAACATGCCATGCATGTGACGTAATGGAACTTAAATTAATTTAATTTAATGTTTCTTCATTTTCTTTGATTATACATTAGAAAATATTGTCATTTGTTGAAGAAACAACTAGAAAGAAGAAGAAGAAGAGATCAAACTGAGAAGTTTTATGTTGTTCTTTTCTTTATCCAATCTCTTTTTTTTTTGTTTCCACATTATTTTATTTCTTTTGCTTTTTTTATTGCTCTCTCTTATCTCTTCTTCATGTTTCTCCCTATTTTCGGGCTCTCTTATACCTCTTATCTTTTTCGATATTGTGCCTTCTCTCTATTGATGGTTTTCTAGTTCTTTATCATTTTTTTAGTTGATTACTCTCCTTTCTTTTTTATTACAATTTCCTCTTCTTTTCTTACTCTTACTTTCACATTGTTTTGGCTTTTCTTTTATTTATATTCATCCTTTTCTCTTTTTTTTCTCCACTCTTTTCCTCCTAGTTATTGCAACATATCATTTTCCCCTACTTGTTCTTCATGCTTTTCTTGTTTATGTTTCTTTTTTTAAACTCATTCTATTTTGTCCTTCCTTCGTCTTTTTTTACCCCCATTTCTATCCTCCTTACTAATTTTCTCTTTTCTGTTGTCCTCATAGTGTCTAGGTGTTGTCATCTTTGCATTCTATTCTTATACCTTAAATTTTAGTTTTTATCATATTTTTATCTTCTTACTTTTTATATTTTGACTATGAAATGTTCTTTAACCATCTTCCTCTCTTTTTGAACGCCAAGATTGGAATTTTTTTCTAAAGCTCATCTTTTTTTCTATCTTGATTCTCATTTCACAAACTCAATTTCAACTCCTCATCAGAGTCGCCAAACCTAGAAATTTTCTCTAACCATCTTTCCCTCATTGGATTTTTCTTTCAAAGCCATGTGTATTTCTCTTTTGCTTCTCATTTTCTAAACCTAAATTTAACTCCTCCTTGTCAGAATCACCAAACCCAAACTTTCTCTTAAAGTTTAATACTATTAATAACCCTTTCAAGAAAGCCTTAACTTGTTCATCACTAATAGAGAATAAGTTTAGAGCTTTTTTTAATAACCTTCCATAGTCATTCATTTAACACCCCACTCCCGTAAGACCTGAACCTGACATCGATGAGTGATGTCCGAGCTCGTGCCTCACGAGGGTGGTGTGCTAGAGCACTCAATCACTCAGAAATCGGTATAAATTTTTTTCTTTTATTTTAAACCACAAACATAAAGTGCAGAAAATTGATAACCAAATCGGCCCACTTTGTTTTAGAACCATTTTCAACAAAACAATATAATCAATAGAATTTTTCAATAGCCATTTGGGCCCATTACAAATACAAAAACTAGCAAAATCAATGCACATCACATTCATGTCAAGTCATAACATAAACGAAACAAACAATAAGGTACGACCATTTAGGTCTACTCACAGTACACTCCAGATTAGCATTTGCTTCCAAATTTTGGAAACGCCTGACTGCGGACTTTTAACCTGCACAACCCATGTATGCAATACATTGCACAAACATTAATAATTTTGCACACTTATAAGCATACATTTATGCACATATGGGTTTGTTGAATATGTACAATGCATGTTTATGACAATCCCGGTATCAATCCATAATTTAACCCGAAATTTCCCAAAAGTAATCAATTCACATTCTTTTAATCGGTCCACTCACTCTGATTTAATCCCTCATTTCCAAATTAATCCAAAACAAATTCACTAAATCTTATGGAGAGGTAGATAAATGGCTTAGGAATTCGACGCTTCAAAAATCAGGTCAATCGGAGGTCAGATGGCCAAGTTATATGAAAAAGTATGGCTAAGGGTCGGATGGAAGACTTAAAAATGGCTGGTCGCACTCGCGAGAGTCTCGCGGCCGCGAGATGCGCACTGGACGCGGGAGCTCGCGAGGAGCGCGTAGCGCGGTCTCTCTTGCACTCGGGAGGAGCGCGCAGTGCACTTGCCCTCGCGCTCGTGAGGAGCGCGCCCGCGATCTTTTTGCCTGCGCGAGGAGCGCGCTCATCCTAACCTTTCTCCTACCTCTTCGTAACATTTCTTCACTCAAACACTACTCAATTCACACACCCAATATACTCCAACACAATTCTCATACAATTAATTGTACAAACATCACAAATAATGAAATTAATGACAAAACCATCAAAGTTTCTGCCCTGTTACAATAGCACCTAAACCTCCCTTGCAGACGCATTTTTCATGCCCCAACGCACCGGATCTCATCAGAACTCCGAAGTTAAATGTGCTAGGGCAAGAGCAGTACCAGAATGGGTGACCTCCTGGGAAGTCCTGCGGGAGTCGAGGCCCAAAGCGGATAATATCTGCAAGCGGGTGGTCTGGGTTGTTACAATTCAAGTTCCAAATTTATTGCTCAAAGTTCATCTTTCTTATATAGTAAATTTGTCTCTCGTGATATAGCTGAGCTATGAGGTTGGAGAATTAGAGAAAGAGAGTGACGTTGGAGATAATAGGGATTTAATGAATTCTTTGGTGATTTGAGAGTACCATTGATCTATATATGAAAAAACTCTCAATTTCTAAAATATAAGTTAGGATTCATTAAAGACAAATGCAATTCGTATTGAGATTTTTGAAAAATTATATTTAAATTAAGTTAATTAAGGTTTATTAAAATTAAATTAAGTTTAATTAAATTATAATAAAATTAAATAGAACAAAAAATTAAATTAAAATTATTTAAGTTAAATCTGATATGTGGATTCAATTGAACCATGGGTGACTTAGTGGGAACCACGTGTCTAATAAAAAACTAATGTCATATTTGAGGTAGCACATAAGTACTAAAGATAACTATGTCTAAATTTTTATCTATTGAAAGTTTAATTTGAACATTATATAATTGTTAGAGTTTATGTTGAATGATTTGAAATATTAAAGTTTTTGTATTTTATGGGAAACATTATGGTCAAATTTGTACTTTTACCTAATAGAAACCAGGTGTGAAATGAGAAAATAAAGATTAACTCTAACACTTTGCTTTCCTCTAACTAAATCAATTATCAAATCAAAGGTTCCTCTTAGAAAAACTTATGAAGACAATTCAAAGCAATTGTTAGTTATAATTTTTGAAGTTATATATATATATATATATATATACTTATTTAACAAATTGTATTGATTGATACGGATTGATTTTCTATTACGATAAATTGACGAAACAATAGTCAGCCCAATAGCTGCTTCAACAGCTGCCATAGCTATAAGAAAAAGAAAAAATAAAAATAAAAATGAAATAGAATAGCCCATATTATAAATGAACATATTCAAAACTTGAAAAAAAATCTTTATGATTCGTTAAAAAAACTTAGTTAGACAAAGATATTTATTAATATTTAAGAACCTAAAATTAAATTAAATACATCATATATTAAAATAAAAATAATAACTGTTGATTTAAAAAGAGAAAAATGAGATTAGGTTAACGCAAATAAGGATTAACATGGTAAAACGTTAAAAGATCTGATCAGAAATTCTAATCTCTTAATTTAAGAAAGACCAAATCAATAGATAAAATATTTATGCACAGCAAAATATCCTCTATCCAGTCGTTTTAATTACAAAACACGTTTTTAATGTTTGTAAATATAAACTTTTGTTGGTGAGAATGTTACACGTTTTTCAATGTTTGTAAATAAAAGTTTTAGTTCTAGGTGAGAGTGTTACAAAATATATAATACACAAAGTACAGTTATGAAATTCTCTCAGTAGATATTATTGTAACTTATAATCTTGATTTTGGAGTTGGAAATTTGATTTTTAGTTCTTCAACCTTAATTTGGCTGGTGATGAGTTTAAAATTTTATTTTCGCTAAGTACGGATTTCACCTAATTCTATAGTTTAAGATTTGATTTTGAAATTTTTTAGTGTAAGAAAATATAAATTTTGTTTGTAAACTTAAAAGATTTGATTTAATTTCGTTTGGTATTTATATTTTTTTATAATTAAAAAAGTAAACCAATCAATTCAACCATAGAAATTTTGAAGATTTTAACTTTCTATTTACTTTAATAATTCTTGTTATTAAAAACTGATCAGTTTATTAATTAATTGGTCAATTTTCATAAATTATTAAGTTC
>JAOQML010000008.1:11443014-11462317 GCA_027568935.1 Erythroxylum urbanii
TAAATGTAATGGAAATATATAATTTTTAAAAAATATAAAACAAAATATTACCGACGGAAATAACATTTCCGTCGGTACTTCCTAGTCTACTATACCGACGGACCATAAAATATTCCGTCGGTAATATTGACTTATTTAGCGACGGAACATCTTCCCGTCAGTACTTTTGCCGACTGTATGATGACAAATTTACATACGGATATGGCACCGGTCGGTAAATTTAGCAAAGAACTATATTAGACGGTCGACAACTTTTCCGTTGATTTTACCGACGGATAGACATGTCGGTCGGTAAGATTACTGACGGTAAAGACTATGGTCGTCGGTGATTTTAGCTACGACCGAATCACCGACATTTTCTGCCGTCAGTTTATTCCGTTGGTAATTTTGTTTACCGACGGTTTATTGGTTTTTTCCGTCGGAAAACTCCGTCTGTAATTCACTATTTTCTTGTAGTGCACATAGGCAATTTTCTGGTCATATGTTGGACATACGATGGAAAAATGACCGAAACCTTTGCACTTGTAACATTGAGGACCCTCCCCAAATACCTTAGCTTTGTTCTTCAAGTCTCCTGCGACCGCCCCTTTTGACCTAACTGCTACTGGTGATGATTTTCCTGTAGGAACTAGTGGTGAGCGGCTAGTTCCAACGTCTGAGAATTGGGGCCGCCTGAAACTGGTGGTTTTTAACTACTTCTCGAATTGGAGAGCCAACTGGTAAGCCTCCTCAACATTGTAAATCCGCGCTGTTAGCAATTCTCTTTGAATCTCGGTCCTTAGTCTATTTAGGTAACGGGCTAGTATTTGTGATTTGGTTTCTACAACTTTACTCCTTACTGTCAGTTCATGAAATCTTTCCGTGTATTGATCGATGGTGGATCGTACTCCTTGTCTCAGCTGTAACATATCTTGATCCACAATTTATTCATAATCTACCGGTAAATATTTGACCCTCAATCGTTCTTTCATTTCTTCCCACTCAGAGATTGAAGGTTGGCGAGTTCAGCGAAGTTGCTCCTCCACATTACCCCACCATGCACGAGCTGGGCCTTTAAGTTTCATCTTCACAAATCTCACTTTCTGATTTTCTGAAACTGAAAACCATTCAAAATAATCCTCGATGGCAGTAAGCCAATCATGGAAGGCATCAGGGTCAAGTTTTCCAAAAAAATCAGGAACGTCAATCTTCAAGCGCTTGGTCATGTCATCCAGAGGCTCTCTTTGATAGTTCTGATTGTGTCCTTACAGTCCGTGGTGATAAGTCTCCCATTCATACCAATCTCTTCGTTCTCTTCTTTGACAACCGCCCATTAGCACCTCTCCATTGTCTCCTCGATCACTTTCTTCAATTGGCTCATCTTCCCGTTGAGCTCTTCGTTCTCTTCGTGGCCCTATTGACTCTTCTCGGCTTCGTCGTTCATCCATCGCGTCTAGTCGTCGTGTCAAATCATCCAACGTACGAATGATCTGCTCCACTTGTTGCTGCAAAATAGGATTGGGGTATGCGTTTGCGTTTGCGATTTGCTCCATGGGATTGTAGGTTTGGCCACTCCTTGTTTTTGACATATGAGGAGGTGCACATATCAAAATATGCTCTGATACCAATTTGGTGTAAACTCTGTAAAGGATATTCAATCTCTCACTGAACAATGGGAAATCTCTTCCCGCGGGACTCTCTCTGTTTCATATTTTGATTTCAAACTCTACTGATCTTATTAATTCCAAAACGTCGGCTATATATAGCCATGCAAAGAGCAACTGAAACGAAAACACTGCATTAGCTACGTAAGTTTAGAAAACTAAAACTGAAATGCATAATCTCAGGAACAAAACAGAGTGTGAATTTCTCTTCAAGGTTACTCCATATTCCCAGCGGCAGATCCTTATCCTTGACAAATCCTTATCCTCTTCTTGGCTTAGTCTTATCCTCTTCTTGACGTAGTTCTCGGTTTGCATCAATTCCGGGTCACAGCCACCTTGTCCTGCTCAAGAGTTGCTACGATACTTACCTTACAGCCTCTGAGGAGCCATTCTTACTGGGCATGAGTGAAAAACAAGTGGTACAGACCATGTCAACATCGAAGAAGAACACGACAACTGAGTGGGAGCCACTGACAACAGGGTACCAGGTGAAGTTACGAACACAAGGTGGTAAGTTCTTGAGGGCAATGGAGGCACGCCACCGTGGAGGAACTCCGTTACACATGATGTTCCTTATAGGACTTCCACTCAAGATTGGGTGCTCTGGGACGTCGATGTGTTGGACATCCTAGATTTTGACTGAATACCCAACTATATATCACCTGCAACAAGCTTTTCTTCCTCGTTTTCTTATGATTTTGGGGGTTCAGAAAGTTGGAATTCAAGCTTCTCATTCGCCTCTGGTCTATCTACCAAAGAAGACGTCACTCAACAGGTGACAAACTCTTCCTTTTCCTTAGTTTTCTTGGCCGTTTATGATTAATTCAGAATGCTTCCTCTTTGTAATGTTTAAGGATCATTAAGCTGAAGAACTAAACTATTTAATATGATTAATTAGTCATTCATCTCGACTTAGTAAATAGGGAATTTATGTCAGTAATGTGTAAACCAATATAGCATGCACGTATTCGATGTTAATAATTTGGAGTATAACTATTTCTCATAAAGACAAAAGGTTAAATAAAAAATAATGTCGTCTAAGACGTTTCTTCCCAAAAAAATGGTAAAAAAAAATCCTTTTCCTTCAACACAGTGTAAACTAGTGAAGTCTCCAAACCTCTAGATTTGGCTTAACTTCAAAGAAAAATTCAGTATATTATTCTTGAGAACAATTGAGGGTAACCTATATACTGGAACATTTCTTGTTTAGTTACAATGATTAACAAAAAGATATGTAGGGTTCATTAATTTGGCGTTAAATAAGGAAGTGATCAAACTAACTGAAGTGAATTTTACTATCCACATTTAAAAGGGGGCCTACTGGTATTAATTATTTTGAGTTCGAAGTCGTTACTTTTTAATATTAATTCACTAATAAAGCATTACACCCTTTCAAAAGGGTGTAATGTTTAAGGATCATTAATTCAGAATGCTTCCTCTTTGAAGAGGGTCAGGGTGTACTGTTTTAAGGACCATTAAGACATTTGTTGGCCGTTTTATGATTAATTCTGAATCAGTTTGATATATAGGCTTTTAGTCCTTGACTTTCTAAATCATCAAATTCGACCTTATCCTCTATTTAGTCCCACCCGTGAGTGCAAAATTTAATAGTTCCTTTTCCATTATTTTCATTTTACATAAGATCATTAATACAAAATAAGAGAAGTAGTTGATACAGGATAACTAAATGTACACGAAATGTCTTTTAAAAAAGAAGTTTGATACTTGACCCTGATACCTTATTAGTAAAATAATATTTAACACTTAAAAAAGAAACCCTTTTCAATTTCTTCGGCACTTTAAAATACAGTGGAAGGTGGGTCTCCACCAGGCTAAATTATCAAAGAGGCCCTCTGGAGAGTTCTGGGACATCTCTATCGAATATGATTTTCCTTCTATCAACAAAACGACGAACATTCTTCTCGTTTTGTCTTATCGGAGACGATGAGTTAGAAATGGTGTCTTGCTGAGAAGTCCGATCGGAATCCAATTGTTTGTGCCAGAGAAAGGATGGTGGGGAATCAAAGACATGCCTTGCAAAGTTGGTGTTGGAAAGCCCTTCTTTTGCCAAACGATCTGCCTGCGTATTTTCAGATCTGGGAATGAAGAAAAACAATAGTTCATCCCAATCTGATGAGAGCTGACGGATTTGTTGAGCCAGCGTCGGAATTGGTAGGTCCCCGATGCTTGTAGATAGTAGGGTAATAGCTTCTTTACAATCGAAAAAGATTTTCATTTTTCGAACCCCTTTTTCCCAGGCTAGTTTGCAACCTAATAAGATTGCCCAGAGCTCCGTCATCAGAGGGGTTGTTCTACCCACTTTTTTCGAAAAGCCTGTCAACCAACGACCGTCTTCATCTGTTACAATTCCGGCAGCGGTAGCCAAACCAGTACTTCAACACGTAGCGCCGTCCGATCTTAATGTGAAAATGGAACTCCGTTGTTTTTGGTGAAGAGCTTCGATATCTGGTAAGCCTCTTGATTCCAGTAACTGAATTGGGTTAGCAATGCTCCTTGTTCGATGGTATTCTGTGTGCTGTATTCCTTCGGTGAAAATAGCTCTTTGATTTTCCTTAATTGATGCTAGTATGGAGATGAATAGGCTTTGTTCTGTGGTTTCTTGATCTTGAATGGCTTCTAGGTTCCTAGCTGTCCACAGCTTCCAAGTTGTGATTGCCACACAGATGTTCCATTGAGCGATTCCCTGAAAAGTTAAGCAATTTAGATTAGTAAATAGCCATTTAGAAAGTACGTGTTCTGTCCAGAAGCTTGAAGGCAAATCCGGCTGTAAACGTTTCCAAATTTGAGAGCTCCTCTGGCAGTCACGTAGTAGGTGTAGTGTTGTTTCAACAGCTCCACACAAAACGCAGGTCGGTGTATCTGCTATTCCCCTTCGAGCGCGTTCCGCATTTGTCCATAGTATTTCTTTAGCCACTTTCCACAGAAATAGTTTGACTTTTTCTTGACACTTCAAACCCCAAATAAGCTTCCATTTGGGGTCAATCGGGTTCCATACATCGCTGAATTTAGCTTCGTATGCAGATGAACATGTGAATCGCCCCGATGCTGTCCACCTCCATTTTATTTTGTCTTCCCCAGCATTCGAATTTGGTGGAGGTACAGCCTTAATTTCTTCAATCTTTTCTCTAGGTAGGAGTTTTCGTAGTAGCTCCAAATCCCAATCACCTGAAGAAGAAAGATAAAAAGAAACTTTCTTGTCAGCCTCTAAATTTGAAATAGGTTGCAAAAGAGAAAGATAGAGAGGAGAATTTGTTGGGGTCCAAAGGTGTTGCCAGAATGAAACTCGCTTTCCATCCCCAATAATCCAGCTTACACTCCTTTGAATAAAATCCAAGGTTTTTTTAATGTGCCTCCATAAGTGCGAGCCTGAAGTCTTAGGGTAGAAGTTTAGAAGCTCGTGTTGATTTAAATTATATTTTGCAAAGAAAATATCTTTCCAGAGTTTTGACGAGTCTGAGATGAGGTCCCAAGAGAGCTTCATAATGAGAGCAATATTTGTGTCGCTTAGCTTCCTCAATCCAAGCCCTCCCCTGTTTTTGGGTTGGCATACATGGTCCCATTTCAATAGAGATGTTTTCCTCTCGGTTGGGCTGCCCCCCCCAAAGGAAATTTCTTATTATTTTATCCATATCTGCACAAATTCCTTTGGGCAAGGAGGTCGAATGCATGGGATAAACTGGAATCGCCCCTAGAACTGATTTACAAAGCGTCAGTCTACCTGCCATTGATATTCTCTGGGGGATCCAAGCCTTTGCCCTTTTCTCGACTTTTAGTAGAATGTCTTTATGGGTGATTTTAGAGACTCTGCCGTGTATAATTGGAACCCCAAGATAGGTTCCAAGATCACTAACCAGTTTAATGCCTAAAATCTGTTCAATCCTCTCAGCCCTTAGTTTAGGAATATTTGGAGAGATGTAAAATACTGATTTCCTCTTATTAATTAGTTGCCCCGACGAATCTGCAAATAGCTTCATCGTTTGTAACATAACAGCCACTTGTGAATCACTTGCTTCCCCAAAAAGGATCAAATCATCAGCGAATAATAAATGTGACAGTGGAAATTTGTTTTTTCCAAAGAGTAAAGGTTTCCATTCCCCTTTCCTTGTAGCTTCGTTGATCGCATGTGATAATCTCTCCATACATAGCACAAAGATGTAAGGTGATATAGGATCGCCTTGTCTTACTCCACGTCGAGGCTTGAAAGTATCTCCTCGATGACCATTCCATAATATTTGCATTTGGCTAGAGTCCAGTGTACTCATGATGATCCTTAATAGGTAGTTTGGAATTCTAGCATCCTGTAGAGTGTCAAGAATAAAGTTCCAGTCAATTAGATCAAATGCCTTAGTCAAGTCGATTTTGATGGCTAACCAACCCTTCCTTCCCTTTTGAAGTCGCATAGTATGTAGCGCTTCCTGTGCACACACAATATTTTCCGTGATGTTCCTTCCTTTGATGAAACTTGATTGCGTATGTAGAGTAAGCTTGGGCATAACCATCTTGAGTCTATTTGCCACCATCTTTGTAACAATCTTAGCACTGATATTTATTAGGCTAATGGGTCGGAATTGTTCAATCCTTTCTGGTTTGTCCAACTTGGGTATAAGGGTAATCATTCCACTGTTCAAAGAGGAGGGCATAATTCCAGTTTGGAAAATGTCCTTGATCGAAGAGCACACTGTGTTCTGGATGATCTCCCAATTGCGTTGGTAAAAGCCAGCTGAGAAACCATCAGGGCCACATGCTTTGTTCGGGTCCATGTTATAGATTGCTTCCTTTATTTCATTGTCATCCGCTGGTCTTGCCAGAGAAATTAGCTGATTCTGTTGTAAATGTGGGAAGAAACCTTTGAGAGGATAGTCTGGTAGAGGGTTGTGAGTTCCATGATCAGCAGCTTGAAATAAGTCTTTATAATATTTTGTGAAAGCTTGGAGGATGATTTTGTCATCGTTGCACCATTGTAGATTATCGAGTTGGAGCGCCCTCGTATGTGTTTTCCTTGCCCTTTGTTTGTGTTTTGAATGAAATTGTGTAGTATTCCTATCTCCAGACTTTAACCAAACTGATTTTTGATTTTGTGAATACAACATTTCGTCTTGTACAAAGGTGTGCTCTAACTCCAATCTTAGTTTCTCCTCTAATTTCCTTAAGTATGAAGAAGGAGAGTTAGCTATTTGTTTTTGTAAGCCTTGTAATCTTGCTAACAATTTCCTTTGGTTTTTGTAGACATCACCAAACACTTCGTGTTTCCAGATTTCCAAGGCGTGTTGTAGGTTGGTGAGGGCTTCATTAAGGGGTAGATTCGGACTCCATACTTGCGTCAACCACTGTTTCCATTGGGTATGTGATTCCCAGACATTCAAATACCGAAAGGTTGATACTTTGTGGGCTGATTGACCTTTGTATATAAGTTCGATCAACACAGGAGAGTGGTCTGATGCTACTCGAGGTAAGTGCCTGATGCTTGTACTTTCAAAGAGTGCTACCATACTGTCATTGCATAAAGCCTAATCAAGTCTTTCGTGTAATCCTCCTCGCGCCCATGTGAATCTAGATCCTGTGTATCCAACGTCCCTCATTCCAGCATTAGTGAACCAAGAATTAAAGAATTTGCAGCCTAGTGATGGTCGTCCCCCATATTTGTCTTCTTTAGTTAGGTATGCGTTGAAGTCACTTAGACATAACCAGGGGCCAAAAATTGTACCTGCAATGGTTGTTAGTTTCCCCCATAAGGTCCTCCTTACTTGAGGATTGGGGCTTCCATAAACAGCAGAGATATGGAAATTAAAATGGCTGTGAAAGGTTGCATGCATATGGATAAATTGCCAATCGTATTGAATGATATGTATTTTAATGAATTCTTGCCATGTAATCCATATGCCACCGGAAAAACCTATCGCTTCTACTCTGAATGATTTAGTAAATCCTAGGCCAATACTTTTGAGTAGAGATTCTGCATTCTTGCCATTTGTTTTCGGTTCCAAGATAATAATGAAATTAATTTTGTAGAGTCTGATTAGTTTCTTCAAAGCTGCTACTGTCTTGGAGTTATTGAACCCTTGACAGTTCCAAGTTAATAATCTAATATCCATTAAGAAATTATAACGTTTTGGGTTTAAGAACTTACCTGGAACCGTCCGGGGGTTCGTCATTCTCCATATTAGAGGTTAGAGTGTTTCCCAGCTGAGTCGGTTCTGTCCAGACCTCCTCGACATAATCCATTGTGGGGGACTGTTGCTGGGACTTGGTTGTCGATCTTTTGATTGTGATTCTTTCTTTCCTGTTGATGTGAAAGCCTTTGAAATTTGCCATCTTAACAGGAAGTTTCCCAAGGCATAAAACTTGCCATCTTAACAGTTGCCTTTCATATGTTCATATCAAAAAACTAACAAAATGGGGGTGAAAAATTCAATTATATGACCATAATAACCTAAAATGAAAGTGCATATTTAGGGATCAGAGCACCTGTTCTACTATCCTGTTTCATCTCATCTTATTTAGACATTTATGTGGAATTTAAGAATATATATATATGGATAAGATGAAACAACAAAGATTAAGAATAGAATAAGTGGAACAAGTGATTTCGTTTCGCATAATTAGTGGTTAATTCATTTATGAAATATTGAATTTAAAAAGAGAATAAAACAGGAATTTTTATCTCCTGGACACACTTGTAGGTGGTTGAAAAACAACTAGAACGTTATTTGCACAATATCAGTGCGTATATAGAGATAGATAGAGATGTGCATACTTCAATTATAGAAGTGTTCTCTCGTTGTTATAAAGAGATCGAACCCCATGTGACTAACTCTTAAAAGTAAATAAACATTATATGTCTACCTATCAATAAATATATGAGAAAAACAATGCCAATTACATCTTTTCTTTTTAAATTTTCTGTTTATATGTGGATGAGCATTCATGGGCTCTTTAACTTCAAAAGATCACATCGTCAAGGATTCAAAATTTCAGAAATTAGAGATGAATATTAATTCCAACCACGGCGAGGCTAATAAAGCCGTCGGGCATATTGATGCTAATTGCATTAGTTTTCTCCAATAGTACACTGCCTGAGGAAGTAACGGTGCTATTAGTCTAGATAAAATCGTTGCTATAATAATAATAACCATTCATTTCTTAGCTTAAGGACCCTCAAGGGTTGTTTCGAATCTCCTGAATCCTTGCTTCAGTAATTTATAACCTAAAGGCAAAGATTTTCCCATCAAACACACATGATTAGACCTTAAATCACCAGGTAGTGTTAAAGTTGATCCATTCTCCCAGTTACTTTTTTGTTTTTCTTTTTGATATTATTGATTTGTATTTATCTTATCTTTTCCAAAACATATATCTCTTGTTATTTCACTCCTGATCAATTAAGGGTATTTAGATATCTCAATTCTTTTGTTGATTTAAACCTTTCATATTCATGAACTGTCTATTGCATTTGTTCAGAGTGCCATGGAATTTTTTCAGAGAGCCAAATCGGTCCGCCTTCGAAGCCATCATGACAAGTACCTGTTAGCAGACGAAGATCAAGAAAATGTGAGCCAGGATCGGCATGGCACAAACAGGAATGCGAAATGGACAGTGGAGATAGTGGTGGATAAAGCCAATGTGGTACGTTTGAAGAGTTGTTACGGCAAATACTTGACAGCTTCAAACATGCCATTCCTGTTAGGCATGCAAGGCAAGAAGGTGACACAATCTTTGCCCAGACGATTGGATTCGTCTGTTGAATGGGAACCCAGCAGAGAAGGTGTGCAGGTCAGGCTCAAAACACGCTATGGACAATATTTACGTGCAAATGGAGGCATACCACCGTGGAGAAACAGCATTACACATGACATTCCTTATAGAACTTCGACGCAGGATTGGGTTCTTTGGGACGTTGATGTCATCGAGATTCGAAACGAAGATCCATCTCTATCTCCACCCCCACCACAACCACGGCCACCAACTCGTCAGTTTGAGGCTTCAACTTCTGAGCCCAATTCGCCTAGGTCGTCAGTGTCAACCTCAACAGTATCCTCGCCTAAATTTTCTAGAATAGACGTACGAATTCTTGACTTCCTCATTTGGAGATTCACATTTTTAATGAAATAAAATGAGATCTGATGGATTAGGATTTGTTCACGTGCAGTCCGACGATTCATTTGTGGGTGTACCTGTGAAAAATGAAGGCAGAATAATCTATTACAGGGTGGCTAATGAACATGGTGATATTAAAGAAAATGAAGAACTTTCCTTCAATTTTAAGGGAAGCGTGGTTGAGGAATTGAAGCGAAAATTGGAGGAAGAGACAGGGATGAATGATACCCTTGTGTGTTTTCTTAATCCGTTGAATGGGAAGCTCTATCCACTCAGACTTCATCTTCCTCCAAACAATTCAAATATGCATGTTGTTGTGGTTCCTTCATCCGGGAGAGGTTAGTTTTCCCATTGTTTTGGTAAATTGGAAAGGAGTTGTCCCATTAGATGTGCTTGTAGATGTTAAAAAAATCTGAAGATAAGCTATGATCGTTTTCAATTCCAATGCTTGTGACCAAATAGTCCCATGCTTATCATCTGAATCTCTCATTTGTTAATAGATTCTTTATTTATTTTCGGTATAAACTTATAGGCAAATGTCAAACTCTGTTTGCGGATTTTTGTTTCTTTTCCCTGTCTGATGTGTGTTTTAGGCGAGATTTCTAGTTTTGGTTGGTAAGCATATTGCGTTCAGATTTGTAGTTTGACAGGTCGAAATATCAAATTCCTCAACATTTATACCCCATACAAAACAAGAAGATTTCCTTAATTGTGTAACCATAAAGTGAAATTAAAAACTCAGTGCCCATGAGGAATTAATTAGTGACTGGATGGACCAAAAGGTCGTGGGATAAGGGACAAGCCTTTTCGCCGTGAATTTTTCCTTGAAAAATCCTACAGATTACGAGGAGTAAGAAGCTCACTGCTTTGCTTAATGGTCTAACTGTGCCTGTTAATAAAATGCAACTACATATTATGAAGAGTAAGAAACTAATTCTACGGAAAGAACATTTTGAGAGGTGCAAGAAGTCGGTACTTGTGTTTCAGGCTTCACACTCAGCTTTCCAATTACTTTCTTGGTTCTTTTTGTGTCATTTCTCGAACTACCTGGAAAGCTAAAGGATGATGAATTTTCAGAATTTCTGTAAAATCAATCTTACAATGCAGAGGTCGTGTTAATTTTCTCAATTTAGATATGTTACAAAAGCAGAATGGCAGGACGTATACTTCTCAAGTCGATCAATTCACTTGTGCCATTCCTAAAACTAATACAGTAGCCTCATTCTTGTTTGTCGTGCTATTAATGCATAACTTTGTCTTGCATTTTTCCATTTTGAAACTTAAAGATATGATGTTGCAATGAATATTCACCGATTATTTGGTTTGTGAAATTTAACAGGAGCATCGAATATTATGCATCTTGTGGATCCACCTGCAAGGACTACTCCTTAGACAACACAATGTATATATGCTGCTCACAACGTTAGAAGGTGCTGATGTAAGGCTCTGCATACATTGTGCTCAAAGCCATTCCAGAGGCCTAATTTCATTTATTCTTTTCGTTCAAGTCAACAACCTCAAAAAATATAAAGATTATTTTTCTGCACTTCATCTGCACGCCTCAATCCTAAAGTATGTTAGGTTTACTATTACAAAAATTTTAATTTTTGAGTAATGATCTGTTTTTCCTTTTTGAAGTAAGAGGACCGTAATTTCTTGTATTAACAAAATTATAGATAACTTTTCAATATAAGATTCTTGTCACTCACGTAGAAATTTTGGATCAGAGTGTATTTCTTAGAAATTTTTAATAAAATTCTTTCCTATCTAATTATGTCTATGTATTAGCTTTCAACCCTTTAACTTTGAAGGACTACCAAAACTTGGTAGAGAGGGAGGTGACCACAATCTCTGCCATGGAGTTGCACTATGGCATGTGTATTTTCTCTTATTTGCTGACTCAAAATAGTTGGACCTATAAAAAAGTTTTGGACATTTAGCTTCTAAAATTTAACTAAGGAGAAATAAAAGTTCATATTTTCTGGTTTTAATGTATTTGCTTGGATTTTAGAATTTTAATTTTGTTTATGGGTCTCTGCAACTTAATGTTAGCTTTTAGAATACAACTTTTTTTTCTATGCGTGTAAAACTTTTAGCCTGGTTTATAATCAAGTAGTCAAACTTAGAACTTTGACTCTAAAATTCATGGGATTTCGTTGTCAAAATATTCTAAAATAATCTGTATTCATCATTTGCCCCCTAATTCCACCAACATGCCAAGTTGATACAACTTTTCATACATGAACTACACTTTTGCAAGTATTTAGTCGATTTTATTCATATTAATTGAACAGTCTCAAAACAATACATGTATTATATTTTGACTTTTAATAGTCTAGTGCTAGCTGTTGTATTAATCATTGTAGAATATCAAACAGAAAGCTAAGATTTTGTATAATAGAAAAATCGACAAGACATTTTTGGAAAACGAAAAGGTATCACATTGTGAGCTTTTCCCTTTAAACAAATCTAATCTATTCAAAATCATTATAAATACTTTCTCAATGTCTTCAGTAGAACACATTTTCCAATCTCGTGTAGTTAGTACGAGTAGTCCGAAGCTTTGCAAATCTCATTACTTATAAGCAATCCTTCCTTTAGCTATTTTCTTTACTTTTTTTAATTGAGATGTTGGGTTCTAGTGATAATTTTTATAGGCATGAGTCTAAGGCTGTTATGGATTCTGAGATTTTTAAAAAATGGTGAATTAATGGGAAAGGTATAAGAGACATAATGTGGTGTTATAGTTCTTCATTAAAGGATAATAATAAGCTTCAAAGCTAAGAGTTACCGAGGAAACACTCGTATTAGTGATTTTAAAAAGATTAGAACATATTTCTCCATCCTTTCCTATATTAAAATTAGGCATCCTCTTCCCTTCAAAAGGGTTTGCATTACTAAACTTAGCAAAGTGGGCATGTATTATGATAACTTAAATTGTGGGATCAAACTTCTCTAGATGAATTTTATTCTCAAATCTTAGAAGAGATAGGTTTGTCAGTGAGCTAGTTATAAACCCTGTCTCATTTCTTCTTCCCAAGTAGCATTTCACTTAAAGAACATTAAATCAATGTTGGTTCTTTTTAAGTTCATGCACTAAATTAGACTTTTAGGCTAGTTTAGCCTAAATGGTGAATGAGATTACCTGAAGGTACCTATAGCTTAAAAATTATTTTTGTTCCTTTGTTTAATAGACAAAAATACTTAGGGATTTAGGCATACTTGGGGAAGGCAAACATAGATTTGGATAAAAAGGACAAAATCAGAGGTCTTTTTAAATTCTTATGCTCAAGCTTTGATGGATTCTGATAATCTTCTTCTTTCAAAAGATGAACTATTAGAGGAAAACCTTTTATTAGTGGTTAGTGACATAGATCGATAGACTTGTGGTTTTTATTTACTAATAGTAACTAAAATTAAAATTAGTAATGTTTGAAAACCAATTATTCAATGTAGATTTTTTCATGAATGAATCTTAACATGCTTCTGTCTTTTTGCTAGTAATAAGGACATTGCATTAAAGAATAGAAAGATGGTGACACTGCAAGAGAACAGGTATATAAAAAATGCAACTCTTATATGTCCTATAATTTTCTTGATTTAAATGTAGATCACGTGAAAAGGCTCCTAGGCCATCATAACTGCCTTAATTACATCCCTACTTCTTCTTTATAGTAAGCTACTCTTAAACCTGACAAGAGAAAGGAAGTCATAAATAAGAATGAATATTTAGTGACAAATATAACATTAAAGTGGGTGATTATATCTTTAGGTAACGTGGTCTTGGTATTCAAGTTGATAAGGGCATAGTACTTCCTGAACATAGGAGGTTACTAAAGAAGAATCATATGTAAGAAAATCTGCACCAACCAAAAATAAACATTGTCATCGTAAATTTTTCTCAAAAAGGTATCGAGACCTAATATTTTTATATATTAATTTTTTGTAAAATCTTAGTGCCTTCTTGATTTGCAATAAAAAGGCTAAGGACAAAATGGATAATCTCACTTGGAGCAATTCGAAATACTAAACAACACAAAAAAGTCATAAAGGAGTTGAATCGAAAGCATATTAAGGAGGTGCAAAGATGAATACTAACATTAAAGCCCTCAATGCCAACATTTGGAGTTTGATCACAAATTATGAGAAGTTGAACCCAAAAGTTCATAACCAGAGGGAGTACTTCACTAAAAAAGAGTGTACGTGTGCTGCAACTTCTAAAGAGCCAGTTTTTTAAGACTTGTAATTATGATAATATTGACATATCATTTGTTGAAGGCTTTAATAAGTATAAGAAGCATATCAACTTTAAATTCCCATATTTAGTGGTTGAAAATTTAAGAGTGAGTGACTTACCCTCCTTCGAATCCATCATTAAATTTGAGAATGGAAAGAATGAATATGTAAACATTATGTAAACATCTTAAAAGAATTAGGTTACAATTTTGAAGATGAGGTATTGGAAAATCAAGTACATCTTACTTATAAATTATTAGCCATATTAGTGGCTACTTTAAGAGGAACTCTATATTCTTAGATAATGTTGGTTTTACTGAATTGCTTTAACACTCTTGATATGAATTTTATAAAAAGATTTTTCCTTAACGTTCTTGAAGAAGTAGTCAATTTTTGTAAGAATTAACCTATGTTGATTCATGGTAAGAGGGAAAGGCCTAATATGTTTATCCCATATTAAACAAGTGGCATATGGTTAGAAAATAACTTGAAATTTATAACTAAATGATGAAGGTACTTAGCATGTCTTTGACAATTATCACATGTCTTTATATACTCTATAGAATCTTTCCTTAATGTTGGTCAAAAACATCTAACCATTAAAGTCTTCTGAGCTAGAGTAGACACTCTTTAATATGCTTCATAAGATCTTTTATGAAATTCCCTCAAGATTTGGTGTGCTTTTCTTCGGGCTAATCCGTCTCAAATAAGGTTATATAAGGGATCTCCTTTATATTTACTCTTTATAAACATTCATATTGTCTTTCAACCCTACTTATTGTCATAATGTTAATTTTTTCTTAATATAACTCAAAATTAGGGATCTCCATTCTTCTTCAACAACTTTCTTAAATGTTTGCTTGTCTTTTTCCTTTAATAAAGCTCTTAATTTCCAAAATCTTCTCGCTCCTTCTTTAGTAAATTTATTTGCTAACTAATCATCCTTCCTTCATTACTAATAATACATGAGACGAGTATGGATTAACATTATTCCTTATGGTTCTTGCTTCAACCATGTCCTTGTTAATTTTCTCAATCCCCGATGAAAGAGGTAGTCTCTAATTATGTGATCAAAGAGGGAGGAACTTCTCGTGATTTTGCAAATATATTTGTAAATTTGACAATGATTGATCAATTTTTATCTTATTTCTACATATTTATCATTGGTCCTTCGAAATTGTCTAGAAACCAATAGTTTATTTTTTAAAGAGTATTTTCCATTTTGGGGTTAGTGATAGTTTTGATCCGCTACCATATGTGCCTCTGAGACCTACATGCTTTTTATGAAGGAAAACTTTCATGGTCAATTTGAAAAATTTATAATAAATATCTCCTAAAGTTAATGGTCATTTGATATCTTCACATTACTTTGTTTTCTTCTAATCGTATTAAGAAAAAATTCACTAAAAATTCTTAACCATGCATAACCAACTTCATTTTGGAGCACTTACTATCATAGGTTGATAATTCACCCATCAATAATCGTACCTCAAACTATTATAACATTTGGTACAATAAGCTAATCTTTCAGTAACCTTATAATCAACAAAATCATTACCGCTACTAGTGTAAATTAAAATAGTTAAACATTGGTTTTTCAAGAACCCTTCAATCTTTATGGTTTTAAGATTAGAATAGTCAGTTGGTGTATGAATTGTGTGTAATTGGTTCAATAATCTCTTCATTATTAGTTTCTTCTTCAATATAATTACTCGTCTTAACCTTTATTTCACTTTTCATCACAATGACAACACGAACTTTTGGTTGATCATTCTTTAAGCTTGTGGTAAGTTATTCATTTAGAATTTCATGAGATTAATTCCCTTATCAGCTCTATGATATTTTGTGTTAATTTTCTCCTATTGTAACCTTGCAAAAGAAATTTTAGAAGTCATAATACAAAGTTGAAAAAGCCTTAATTTCAACATAAATATCTAAATTCAAACCTTCATTGTAAGTTTCTACTAATTTCCTTTTGCCCCTATCTTTAGTTTGATTGGACAATCACTTAAATTGAATTTAATACTCCAATAGTAAAGGTTTTGTATATCTTGGTAAGCACACCTTCAATATTCTCATTTTTAGATGGCCTAAAATAAACAAGAATTCAATTTTTAAAATGTCCCTATTAAGGAATTCTATAGAAAGTTTCATACAAATCATACCATTGAATAACATTTCCTTTTAATTAGATTGAAGCAATTTTCATGTTATTATCTTTTGGGATTTTATTAAAGAAATTATTTTCCAACTCTAGAAATTCAACCAATTGGATATGCATCTTCCTATATGGAAAAATTTACCTTCATGTAGAGATATAGCCATTATTACATTTTTGATAACTTTTTTCCTCTAACTTCAGAATGTGTTGATTGTTTGCTAGCTGAATTGTTAATTGCTTCTTGTGTATTTTTATTAATGATTTCGAGTAAATATTTCTACATTCTATGAATTGCACATTGATTTTTGCATTAAATCTTTTAGTAGTTGATTCATAAAAGTTTCAATAGCTATTGTATAAGATTGTAAATCTATGATTCCTAGTTTATGATTTTGGTTGAGTCAGGGGTATTAAACAATTTTTTTAGGTTATTGATGGAACGAGAAGGAATTAGGGAAAAAAATTCCTAGAATAACCATTTTAATACAAATTAATAAGAACTCTACAATTTTATTTGAATAAATTAAGTAAATTTGAACAAAAATTAAGGGAGAAAGATAGGGGTTTGATCATTTCGAGGGGATCAACCTCTAAATAGACCAAAGTCTTTAAATTGTATTATGATTGCTTGAGAAAAAGAGTCAAAGTCATTACATAGAGTCTTTAGTTCTTAATAAACTAAAAGTAGGTTTTCAAAAAGAAAATAAACAAAAGGAAAGTAATATCAGTCTCCTATTATACTAAAAAAAGGAAATAATATCAATTTCCTGTTATAATTAGGACTAACTAATATTCTTATCTAAAATAATCCTAATATCTAATAGTCAAGAATCTTTAATATCTAGGAATTCTATTATATACCCTTATGAATCTCATTCAAATCTTAGTAATTAGGTTTAATATTTGGTATTTTAGAGTGTTATTAAATAGCTCTATATCTTGAGGTAAGAATCTTATCGAATGCTATAACTTTAAGAAGCCAATTGAGTTTAGAGCTAGAAGTAAGCCCTTACTAGCTACTTCTTTGATGCCTCCCACATAGAGGAATGAAATATTCAATCTTGTCGAAAAGAAGGAGCCCGCTATACCTTTAAGACCCTCTCTCACCATGCCAGATAAGCCAATGTTAATAGTAGGTCTAATTCCACGATAAAAGATAATCGTATGTGATTTAAGCAAATTAAATTAAATTCCATAGAATTTAGAATGAAGAAGGTTATTTTGATTATTAACTCCCACAAAAATATATTCAAAGGTGGAAACCATCTTTTAGTAAAAAAAGATTATGATTATAGCCTACTTAAATAAATGAGATAAAATAAATTATAAGGATGTGGGATATGACTTAGGGTACAACATACAAAGTCTATCCAAAGATTTATTCATTAGTTTAAATACCATATATTCCTAGTAGATACATGACCATAAACTCTTGTCTTTTGTTAATCGCATGAGTTATTTAACAAATATAAGTCTTATATAATTAATTAATTCATCTAATTATATGTAAATGGAAAATAAAAATCATGTCACTATAATAGGTAATTGATTCACAAAAATTAATTACTTATAACCAAAATTGCCTTGATAGATATAAGTTTTTTTTATAAGAATAAAAGATGTAATATCAAAAAAGAAAGATTATGTAAAAGGAAACTAAGCATTTTTTAATTAGAAGAAACAAAATAAAGTGTATAAGTAAATTTGTTTTTATTAATAATGTAAGAGTGATCATATAAAACTCCACTTACAAATTCTATCAACCATATACGAGACAGATAGATTTAGAGATTGACTTAAAGCCTTAGACAAGCTAGTTCAATTACAAAGCTTAATTTCCTTTTGCAGATATATGTAGTCTCCATAACCAACCATGTAGTGGTAAATGATTAAGTTTTGGATTGCTAAAAATTGTGATCAAACCCCCATTACTTTTAAAAAGAATCTTATGATTATCTATCTTGCTCTAAACATCAATGTTTATTATGTATTCTTGCTTTCCTTATAGCTTTTCTTTATTTTTTTGGAAAATGTTTTAAAAATTTATTCCTAACAGAGTGGGAAAATAAACAATGTAGCTATATATACACCTTGTGTAGGGACCAAAAACGTAAGCCCCTTATCACATACCCATACCCCTATACTACTAGCTATAAGTAATTAAAAGTATAAGCATGCAAGAGAGTAAACTTTTAATTACTTATTCCTCTGTTTATTGCCTGCAGTTTGGATAGATGCATGTCCTATAAATTGTCCACACTGTATGGACTAGGTGGTAAGTGTCTTCTCCTTATCCGATAGATCCTTCTTCTTAACACTTTTACTTACTTGTGCTTTTAATTACATAATCTTGAATTTTTTTATTCGCAAGTTGTGTAGATTCATGCATGTAATTTGATCAAACACCTGCATGGATTAAGAGGTAAAATTTCATTACCTTATCCTACATGATCATTTCTTAAAATTATCCTCTATATGTTTGTGACATTGCTAGATGACATATGTGGACTTGGAAGTCTTAGTTGATTCTCTATGCCCTCTATATATCTCTACTAAGTAAATGTGCATCCCTACATACTATTAGTTGTTTCCTGATGTTTGCTAGTGTTTGGTCAAGGCTTGTATGAGCTAGCTACTCTTTTCGCTTAAATCTTCTTGCATTTCTCTCTTTTTATACACCATATAGATAATTCCCAAGAGCTGTTACGTAAACTACTATTCCTTTAGGGGGAGCCCTTTAGTGTTATGGAGCTAAAGGAATATATCTGAGAAGCTGATCATTTGTATGTTCCAGTTCATCACTTCTTTCACCTTATTCCATATAGTTTTAAGGAATCAAAATTTAAAAAATAAATGTGTTATATGCTCTGATGCATATCCATAGACACAATGTAACATCCCGTTTCCGTATAATGGGTCGGATCAAGGAAACGGGCATATGAGAGATCAATTAATGAAATTAGGACAACACATCTCATGCTCATGCATTTGTGAATAGTGAGTTCTGCACATGAAAATATCTGTACATGCATTCATGACATTTTCCCGGTATAAGTGTGAATAAGTGTGATTTTTTGAAAAATAGGCTTTGTGAGTGATAAATTGAATCGGAGAGGTTCATAGTGATTTTCCAATTTTTAGAGAATTA
>JAOQML010000008.1:11479382-11499650 GCA_027568935.1 Erythroxylum urbanii
ACAAATTTTTATGTGTACTTTAATGTTTATTAATAAATTATAGACAATTTTATGATATTCCTTTTTATGTATAAGTAATTACAATTTCATAAAAGAGAAATATAAAGTTTTTTCAATTTAGTCTTCGATTTTTTTAAAAATTAATTTATGGTTGATATTTGACCAGTATTTAAATTATCGACCAATGCCAACCGAAAGTGATAGTACCGATCGGCACCAAAGTCTAGTAGAATACTCTTTTGTTTGGTACTAATTTTTGGCTGATATAACCGCGTGATCAACCAATATAGTACGATATTCAAAATACTAATTATAAGGCTTGATATTATGCATTCAATGTCTTATCAGCATGCATGTTAAAGATCCACGAAAGACGTATCTTCTTGCTGCAAAATTTTCAATTTTTAACTACATTAAAGGAACAACTAATTGTAGTTTGTTTTATAAGATAGGTGAAAAGTCATAATTGTTTAGCTATACATATAGTAATTATATAATAGGAATAATAATACATCTAATTATATTTTTATGATGAGTTTACGACCAATTTTATAGTCTTCAAAAAGCAATCAATTGTGGCTTTATCAATTTCAAAATTTGAAATTGTAGCAGCAAAGCATATTCTTGTCAAGTAAAAAAGATTCTTAAACAAATTCATTTCAAGTAGAAAGTATCTAAATTTTTTATTTAAAAAAATCTTGTTTTATATGAAAGAAATAGACATGTCTATGTAAAGTTTCACTTCTTAAGATACCTAAAAGCCCAAAAAATATCTAATCTTATATATTTCAAAGGTGAAGGTCAGGTTGGTTGCTAACGTACTTATCAAATATATATCTCAAATTAATATTATTTTTAAAGTTTAGAAAAATACTTAATGCCTGTAATTTTAAAAAAATTAAGTTTAAAAGCTAACATATATAATAAATTGAATGTTTCATTTTGTGGGAATTTACAGGAGAGATTGTTGAATGTTATTTTCACATATTCTAGTTTTAGTTGTCCTAGTCTTAATATAAGCAGTGGAATTTGTTGCATAAAAATAAATTGCAGTCTGTTATAATGGAGTCTTTGGGTTTGTTAGCTAGTTGAAATTCTTTAGGACTTCATAGTCGAAAGTTCAATAAATGTCCAAGTTAATTTAATTCTCTCTATTTTAATATTATTGAAATTTTTGTAACAGAAATATATATATGGTCTAATTTTTATAACTTTAAGGCCATGTTTCTAACAAATCAGATCCCCACTCCCAACATGTTTTATGTTATTTTACTAGTTTGAGGACAGAAAAAAAACAAACAAACAAATTGCATGATGCAGAAAAAAGTGATACGTAGGTGAAAAGCTTCGCAGTTTATTTTCCATAATCGCTTTGCATGTGAAAATACCGGCAAAGATTAAAGCAGCACCATTGAAGCTTTTGGACTATATTTATCATACAGTATCTTTTCCTGGTGCATTCGTTTTCCTGACCATTTCAACAGTGCTATCACTGACATTTTTGTATCTATACCAGTTAGCACATATAAGAAAATAAATAAAGTTGACAATTCCCAGCCCTCCGATCATGAAATAAAAATAATCTAATCTTCCCTTGTTAAGATCTTCGGCTAACCAGTCTCCTCTTTTAGTTTTGGTGGTGTTTTGGTGGATTATGGTAACCAAGAAGCCACTTAGATAATTGGCTAGTGCATTGGCCACAAAGAAGAATGATTGAGCAATGCTTCTCATGTTTTCTGGGAATTGCTTGTAGAAGAATTCGGTCTGTGCTACGTACCCAAATCCCTCAGCTAGTCCTGCAATAGCAAGTTGGGGCACTAACCACATACTAGACATTGACGAAATAGTTCCGCCTTTTGGTGCAATACCTAGGTTTGGCTTAGTAAGAGCAACATGTCTTCTGCGTTCCCTCGATTAATCCAGAAACGAGCATGCAGATTACTGAAAGAACAATTGATATTCCCATTCTCTGGAGCAATGTGAATCCACCTTCTTTACCTGTCAACCTTTGGACTAATGGAACTATAATCCTATCATATATTGGGATCCAAATTGTGAGTGTCAACATGGTGAATATAATGTATGTCGCTGCTGGCACCTGAAACTTACTTGAATTGAGATGTCTGTCAGACTGAAGGGCTTGGAGCACTGTATAAGTCTGTTGTTGGACCAGTGGAATAGAGAAAATTATAGCAGATACCCATATGGGAATTGTTCTTAGTACACATTTCACTTCTTCAACTTGTTGGATGCTACAGAGTTTCCATGGATTGGTAGGTGGACCATCCATATTAAGTTTGTCTTCATCTGTTATGATTGCCGCCTTGTCAAGAAACCTGCAATACATCATGATCGTTAAGTACAAGATCTTTGTGTGGTCGTAGTCGTAGTACTATAGTTTTACTAACCATCATAATATTTGTTGAGACCAATAAATTATGAGTGATTTATTAACTTCAAAAGTATATAGATTGGATATCTCACCTAAATTGACTAGTATGTGAAAGTTTAGAGTTGATGGATTTGGCAGGAAAATAGTTGAAAAGAGAGAGCGTTGGATTTTCTGGAAATTTTAGTCTTCTCTTCTTTATAGCAGCAACGAGTACTTGTGTCAAACTAGTTAAGGGGCTTCCTTGTGGCTTCACAACAACATAAATTCTTGTTCCCACAAAAAATAGTGCGGTGGAAAGAAACATAAGAAATGCAGGAATGGCCAACCCTATACCCCAACTGACATCAGACTGCACATAGACAATGCCTGTTGCCGATACCATCACAGCGAAGGTATAAGTAAAATAATACCAATTGAAGAAACTCGTGATACCACCCTTGCCAGATTCAGTCTTTGGATTGAACTGATCAGCTCCAAACGCTAGGTTGCAAGGCCTTATACCACCTGCTGCAATGACTAGTAGAGCGAAAGCACTTAGTAGGAAGGTGAATTGCCAAGTTGTTGGCCCTATACACGATGTGTTCTCTTTTGCTGCACAAGTTGGAGGGTGAAGACTGGGAATTGCTGCTGTTAGTGTTAATATCGTCATTCCCTAAATCAAAAAGAAAAAAGCTAATAAAGTTAAAACTGACAGTAGAAAAGAGACTAGTTGTTTCTTAACAGATAAACTTGAAAGTTCTGATTGTTCTATGGTTATCAAACATCTTCCACCAACACAAGGAGGGACCGAGACAAAATTTTCGTAGGTATTATGTGAGAATATTTTACTATCAAGTTCTGAAAGTGCAGAAAAAGAAAAAGAACGTCGTATTCCAAATTTAGCAAAACTAATCTCAAATTGCTACCAGATCTAAATGCTTTAAAAGCATCCATATTGATCTGAAAAAAAAAATGCCATGTGGGAGGGATTGATCTACAGAATAATAATGTTCATAAAGAGTAGATCTTCATTGCTAACTAGCAAAATGGAAAGAAATGAGAAAAACAGGCATATAGAGAGTACCAAAACGGATGCTATAGAACCAAGAGCTAAAGAGTTGTAACGCCCAAAGTAAGTGTCAGAGAGAAAGGCTCCAACTAAAGTAGCCATGCTTGCAGTGCCATTGAAGACATTAACAAATGTGGTGGCAGCAACGCTTTTCATGTTGAAAACTGTTGTTAAATACACCACCAAGTTTGTAACAGATCCAACTGTACCAAGCTTCTCAAACGTCTCGTTACCTGCATGAATTTTGGGTGACAACACAACAAGCAGAATATTTCAATAAAATTTTCGCAAGCTTCCAAGCAAGAAAATTGCTTCCAATAACATCAGATTCACTCTTTTCATGTGCTTTCTATGAATATTCAACTCACCAATGATAAAGGGCATTGCTTTGATTCCTCTGTAGTTGATGACTTCCTCTCCATCATTTGGAATAGTATCTTCCTCTTTCTTGTTATCCATGGATATGCTTCACAAGAAGAGGTGTTTTCTATATTATGAAGATATAGCTACAAACTGCAGAGGATACTATATCTCCAAGTTTTAGAAATATAAATGTAACAAGCAGTGCTTTTTATATAGAATTCGGTTGATCGAGGAGGAAACTTGATGCCCAACAGTCTGATAGGAACCAGGTTTTCCTATATTATATGGACAAGCTGTCATTGACTGGTAGTAGTACAGGATGTCAGATTTGGTGGCTAGTGTCGTTATTATCTCTTTATCTTGATCAACATCATATTTTATCACTAAGGCACCAAAGTTTTGTTTCCACACACGTAAAGTATAGAGTAATCGGATTTATTTGCTATACTAAATGAAGTCAATTTACCACTTTATATCAGTATACCTACTATCTATTATAGATAGTTTAAAGGAAAAAAAAATTGAATATCTCTCATCAGATACTAGGGATACTGAGTTCTATAGAACTTATACTTGAAATGATGAGCAATAAATAAAAAATGTTGTTGTGTTATTGTATATAGACCTTCCTTACTGTTACTCAGAGCGGCTAAAGTTAGAGGTTATAAATGGTTTATCTCGCATATTGGAGTCTAAGTTTTAACAGTATCTCCATCATTATGCAAAAGTATATCCAATCATCAAGAGACTCAGACGCAGGAATACTGTGGAACAAATAAAACATTTCTCCAACATGCCAGTTCAAAAGATTATTACTTTATGTGGGACGGGACGTCTTTAATCCGATTCTTCTCTATCGCTTTATAAGTTCTATGTAGTCTGTTTATATACTATGTTTTGTATACTGATTTTGAATGGATTGAGAGCCCTCGAAAATGGCTCGAGACTTGGAATTGAATCCTTCAAATTTTGTACAAGGAGCATGCAATGCTTTCTTTTGGTTTTTTCCATGTTTTGTACTAGCATCAGAAGATGACGTAAGAGTAGAAGCATTTATCCATTTCTACCACTGACTTATTAAACTTGTTTTTGCCTCTCAAGCTCCATTAATTGAATTATGAAGTATGCAAGTGGTCATCGATTCGAACATCTCCAGACTTTTAAATACAAGTATGGTACAGGTTTCTTTAATTGAATATCCATATGACTATTTTACTGAAGTTAGCTAACACTGGAACGTTGAAATGAGAGCCATTTCTTTAACCATTTTCATCTCCATGCGATTTTTTTTTATTAGTTCTAGACATAATCAGTTGAGGTTGAAACCTTTACAAAAACCCTTAATTAATGAGAACCCCACGACACTGTTCCATTTAATTGTAGAGTACTTCGTATTATATAAGTTGTGTTGTCTTGCACAAGCAAAAGTGACTTTTATAACGCACCCACCAAAACCTTCTTTCTCATCACACAAGTTTTCTACTTGTATTAAAGCATCTTTCCCAGCTTAGGGGATCGCCCTATAATTTGAACCCACCAAAACTCTCGATGTCAGCATCTTTAAAAGCATCTTAACTTCTCTCCTTATAAATCTTTTATCTTTTTATTTACTCAGCACCATTGGAGAGCTTTTTGAAATGGAAAGGACGAGGAAGCCGGCTAAGGAAAAACAAAGCAGCCTTCAAAAACTACAGCACTGAGTCGAAATGTCAATTGATGACGACGACTTTGCTATGCCCGAAATTACAATCAGAATGTCTTCAGAGCCATCAAATAAACACGTCTGAATTGTAAGGACTATTTAAATCATAAAATAAATAGATGAGAACTATATGGTGATCCACAAGTTCTTGTTGAAATCGTCGATAGGAGCCAAATAAAAGTACAACTTGTAGTATACATTGTGCTAGTTACTTGGACTTTTGTGCATTTTTGACGCTCACAATATTGAGTGATTTTTATTTTCGTGCTTTGGATAGAATTCTTATTTAGATGGTTTTGATTTATAAAATTCTTATTTTTCTTTTTGGCAGTAGCTTTCTCCCTCCTACGTAGTATTATTAAATTTGCAGTGTCAAATAATTTATAGCGGAATCATAAACTATTTTTGTTAAATAAAAAATCATTAGCTAACACTAGCATTAAGAAGGAACGACATGGTTTAGCTAACCTTTCTGGTTATAGTCATGATAGGACTACGACAGCGGGAAAGCTTTTTCATAATAATAATCAGTATGCTCCAAAATGCATCAATATTATGTACTGTAACAAATGGCATCAAGCTGTCTGGTCCATAGCCACCACACCAACACACTTTGCAATAGTGGACTTAATGCATCTTGAAAACTTCCATCCACTTAATGTGATTCATGTCGAAATAGCTCAGTGTCTACATGGTCTTACCTACTCCTTTCTCGTGATTCTTTGACTACAATATGTGACGTGGCCTGTAACGCAGGCATCAGGAGCACACGGTGTGAAAATTAAGCAGTGATGAATATGGGCGCATGCTCTTATTCATGCTAGTACTTGATGAGATTGAAGCTACAATTAAGGCCAATTAATTTGTTATTTGGCACTACAGGCTCAAACTAATACTGTTGTAATCAGAGTGTCACCAGTCGTAAGCATAGAAGGAGATTAAAGCAATAATTAAAGCCAATCAAGAGTTTGGATTTTCTCGTAGAATTCGTCGTTGACTTTGATCCTTGAGCCTGGTGGACAAATCTAAATATTATGATCAGTAGGTGGTGGGAGGAATAAATTACATTGGCAATTGCTTTAAAATTTTGTCAAGTTGTAGAAATTGTTAAGTAGGGGGTTGGGAAATCAACTTGAGATAGAGAAAGAGCTACACAGATTCCTGACAAGCTATGACTAATTAAGAATTTGCTACTTGTATATGAGAAAACGTGGCAAATTATATTTCTTCAACTGGAACTCTTATTATTAGTTAATTAAAAGCCCAAACAAATTGATTTCGAGTAGATCCATTTAGAGTCATTATCAAAAATAAAAGTTATACATAAATGGTTCACAACAAGAGCTAAACTAGATAAATTAATATATTTGGAGGAAAAAGTTTATTAATTTTTGTGTAGAATATTTCTATGCCTTTAATACTTATAAAACTTGTACGAGTATTTATAAACGTTGCGAGGAAGAGAATCAGTACACAACTATAAGAAACAAACTGAAAATGGATATGAAAATTGAAGTAAAAAATAAAGATGAGAGTTAAATTTAGAGAGAAGATTTTACCGAAGGGACAAAATTTTGTGAAAATACTAAAATGTAAAATATTTAAAATTTATTAAATCTTAAATAAAGGTCCAATACGTCAATTTTTTTATTAATAAAGGAAGTTCAGGGCCATCTCTTTAGTGATGTTCCAAATACCAGTAAGTTATAAGATCCGATAGTATTATAGAAAGAAATGCAGGGTCATCTCTTTAGTGAAGTTCTAAACATCAGTAAGTTAAGTGCTTCATATATCGAGAGAAACGAGATATCGAGGACGATTTGATAATCTTGTTTGCTCAAATTTTAAAATAATAAACAATAAAGAAATCCTTTTATAATCAAAAGGTTCTATGTTATTGTTAGTTAACATTTAACAATCAAGATAGGTTCTAACTTTAAGGGATCTCTAGTAAAGATGCTAATGTTTGGAATCTTGACCAAAATATGTGGATGATGGGGACAATCCACCAATCCCAATCCCGCAAGAAAATACGTATAGTCACATGTTATGCTTCAAACAATTAGAAAATAACAGAACATAAATTGGGCAGGAAAGAAAAAGATGAAATAACTGATAACGAAAGGTTTCAGCTGGAAAGTTAAACAACTACAACTACAAATATATACATACACACATACATAGGTTGATTTATAACAAAAGTGACATGCATAATAGTAACAGTGTCCAATTAAAGTCTGTGTTAAGCATAATCACCGCAAAAGGTGCCTTATTTTTATCTTTAAATTCAATATTGTTTACTTTTGCTTGTAGGGAAGGCAATACTGTAGCTCACGAACTTGCCTCCTATTCTAGTCTCTTTAATCAGGAAACAATACGAATCGTGAAAGAATATAGGTAGGCCGGAAGAAACACTTATTCTTTCTATAATTTAACTCATGAAATTCATTATCATTGAACTATTCTAAAAAAAATCCTAATATTTTGTTAAATGAACATGCATTATTTTTTTAAAATAGAATTGCAATATGACATTTTAAATCATATCTTAATTTTTTTAATGAAAAACCTATTAAAAAATACGTGTGCCTTTTTGGAAGGTACGATGATTAGTTTTCAGAATATTGAATGTTATTATTTAAAAATTACATTAAAATAATAAATTTGTGTATTTATAAAGGAAAGGTATTGGAAGACTATGTACCAGGCGGAATGTGCTACAAAGGACTTTGTAACTCACTGTAAATTAGAATCCAACAGAACAAAGGACTTACTGTTAAAAGCTGAAAGTGAGAAGGGGAATAAATAAAAGGTGAATGGCATTCAACAAGACCAGGGTGTCCAGCGGCCCAACAAGACTCGTCAACAACAGACAAGGAACACTGTTTGCCGATACAATATGAGAGAGTATGCGAGAGAGATTAAAGTCACCCTGAAAATAGCAAACTGCATATTCATTTAATAATAGCAATTAAGCTACAATATACCTAACCTTCAACATGGATTGTCACAGGATATAGTGGACTGCTTTATTGAAATGGTACTGGAACACCTTGCTTCTTGTTCACAATACTCATAACTAAGTACCGGGTGCCCATGCCCATGGGCACCTGCTCATCAGGTCCCTCCCAAAACGGTGCTTCACCATCACCCACCAGACGCCAGTAACCCGTCCTCAGGGACTCAGCTTGCTCATCTGTGCAGTTCTGCAGCAATGCTTCCACTCGGAAATTTATGCCAAGTGAACCAAGAAACTGGGACTGCGTAATTGGACCGTGGACAGAGATGCTTTCTGAAAACAGTACAGAAATTGGATTAGTTTTAATCACCATATCTATCTCCTGCGGTAAGCTTGCCCAGTTTCTAATGTAATGAGGATGAACCTGAAGCTTCCTCTGCAGAATGCCTTACGGAAGGAAAATCCACATATGCACTGAGATCAGCAGACCCAGGATTATCTAGCATGTTAACAAACTTGTGCTTCCTAATTGCCTGCAGAAAACTCATGTAGGCCAAAAGACAGTTAATTTAGACATCCGATCGACACAAGTGCAAAATATATGAGTAGAGACCTTTGGAAGGGCAATAATTTAGACATCCGCTCGACACAAGTGCAAAATACACGAGTAGAAACCTTTGGAAGGGCAATACTTTAATAACGCCTAAGCATTAGATTGAAGGAGGGAACAAAAATAGCACAGGTATAAACCATAGATGCCAAGGTATTGCAGCATTCCGGGATGGTTTATTGATTTTTACAAACAACAAGAACAAATCATGTTTTATGAAAGAAAAAATAATAATAGGAACATTTGTATAAAATAGCAATATCAAGAAAACATACCTGCAAGCTGTCTGAAACTAGTCCATTGAGGCCATAGTCAATTATGAGAGCTCCACCTCCATCCGAACTTATTCTCTCTGCAATTGAATAAGTTAAATCCATTGCTCTAGGACAAACCTCAATTTGATGAAGTTTTTCTATTTCTTCAGTAGAAGCCCACTTGCAGCGCTTTGCCAAATAGAGAGTTGCAGGTGTTGGCTGTGGAGATAGAACGAATTGAAACCTAACCAACATAATGAAGTGTCAAAATAAAATCATTCCACAAGTTCTAAATACAAAGCTAACGACTCCATATTGATGTAGTCTTACTTAGAATTATCGCCGATATCAACCATTTTCTCACACCAGCCACGAGAAGCCCGCTGCAGAATTTGTCAACTAGAACAGTTTAATCTTGATTTTTGCCACAGACATGATACAACCAACAGTATTCTATCTCTGAATAAAGCGCCTTAAAAAGAAGCCTAAGTGACCAAGGCAAGCACGTTTATCCGTTTGGGTGTCCTCCCATTAACAAACATTAGGGGAAACCTCAGAGATGTTGTAATTATCTTCTAGGAATGCTGAAAACACATGAAATGCAACCTTAAAATTCTCAAAATTATAACCCTACATTGCTGTCAGCACAAGTCCTTGCATCAGAATTGTTTGGAGGTGATCAACAGATATAACAGCAGAAATTATAGCATGCACTAACCAGATGTGATTGCAAATGTCTCAGGTGAAAGGAACATTTTGTGCACACTAATAAAAAGAACCCCAAGAAGTTGTAAGATCGGGGAAATCAAAGGCTAGTTGGCTGATAAACAGATCTTGAAGGAGACAAGTAGAGCTTCACAAAGATGAAAATGCATTAAGCAATTTAATTCAAGGAATACATTTTCCTTTTGAATTTTCTTTTTATCTTCAATGATACTAGTGGATAAAATATTGAACAGAACTTTAAATAAAAGTTCTTTCTCCTACCTATAGGATTGTACATCAGAATTACACAGTCTGAATGAACGTAAATACAGATCTTATTAGTTAAACAAACCTGAAACTGATGAACTGGTAGAGCATCATAAAACTCATGGGCAATGATGATTGTTGGCACTGGAACGCAGCAACAATATAGAAAATGAGTGAAGAAGGTGATAGAGAAAGATATAGAGATTGTATTATTTACATATGTAGAAGAGAATACAGCAGTAGGTTCCCTCCTGGAACAGAAAATTCCTTACAATCATAAAACCACTCTCCTTTCCCATAGTATTACTCTATATTCCCTATTACACAAACTCTGTCCATAACCAACTATAACAAACTCATAACAACCTGTCTATGTGGCAGGTTGCCCTTTACCTATCTTACTCCTACATATATATGTCTTAATAGGCTTAGATATTATAGGCAGATCAACATTGCTAACAATTCCTTCCTTCTCAAAAGGCACCTTGTCCACAAGGTGGAGAGAAGGAGATTGCCCTTTAATAAACTCTGCATCCTCCCAAGTTGCTTCTTCTGCTGGTCTAGTTTTCCAACGAACCAACCATTGTTGAATATTTCTGCCCTTGGAGCTTCTTGTACGTGAGGCTAGGATTGCTTCTGGTTCAACCAAATCCGAAGTATCCATCTCTAATCCTTGAGGGAGGCTATCTTCAATAGGGTGATCACCCACGACCTTCTTCAATTGAGAAACATGGAAGATGGGATGTACCTTGGATGTAGGTGGAAGCTATAGTCTACAAGCGACCTATCCTATCTTTCCCATAATTTTGAAAGGGCCATAGTATCTTGCTGAAAGTTTGGGACAGATTCTCCTAGCAAAAGAGAGCTGTCTATGTGGTTTTAGCTTCACAAAAACCAAATCTCCCTCCTAAAAATGCACCTCCCTCCTGTGATCATCTGTAGATTTCTTCATTACAGATTGTGCTCGCAAGAGATTATGTTTTAGTTGGCGCAAAGCCTCATCCCTATCAACCAAAGCTAGCGCCACCAATTCCACTTGAGTTTCTCCTTGGGAAAGATGCAGCAAGGTCGGTGGAAGGCGATCATAAACAACTTCAAAAGGAGTCCTTCCCGTAGAAACATGCTCATTGGTGTTATACTAATATTCAGCCCAAGACAGCCAATAAGACTAGTTTTTAGGTTGTTCAGTAGTGAAGCAGCGAAGGTAGGTTTCTAGGCACCTATTAACCACTTCCATTTGCTCATTTTGAGGATGGTATGAAGAGCTCATCTTTAGGACTGTCCCTTGTAGTTTGAATAACTCTTTCCAAAAATTGCTAGTTAAGAGTGAGTCTCTATCACTCAATATAGGGCTAGGAACGCCATGCAATTTTACCACATGTTGGATAAATGATTCTGCCATTGATTTAGCTGTGTAGGGGTGTTTGAGGAGCAAAAAATGAGCATACTTTGATAAATGATACACTATCACCATTATGACTTCATAACCATGAGATTTTGGGAGCCCCAAAATAAAGTCCATTGAAAGTTCATCCCAAATAAGTTTAGGAATAGATAAGGGTTGTAAGAGACCTGTTGGAGACATTGCCATGTATTTGATTTTCTGGCAATATGACACATTCGCATACAAACTTCTGTATTGTTGACTTCATGCCTAACCAAAACAGTCCACTAAACAGCCTCTTGTAGGTCTTTAGGAAACCAGAATTTCCCCCAAAGGTGAAGCATGATAACCATGTAGAAATTGGGGAAACAAGGTTGAGGTGGATGAGAGAACTAACCTGTTCTTATAGAATAACAAGCATCCCTTAGATGATAATTAGGTCTGAAATTCGAATGTTATCAGAGAGTTGTCATAAGTGAGTTCAACTTGGCATCCTCCTTGACCTCCCTTCGGACCACATCCATGTCAAGCCAAAATGGGGCTGAAATGGCTGAGAACAGTAATTTGTCTTCTTCCACTCTAGAGAGAGCATCCACAACTCCATTTTGTTTCCCAGGTTTATAGATAACTTCAAAATCTAAACCCAACAACTTAGCTTGCCAACATTGTTGATCGACCAAGGGAAATACGTTGATCAAATAAATGTTTCAGACTTCCATGGTTAGTGTAGACCTTGAAGTGTATCCCCGTTAGAAAATGCTTCCAATGTTGAATTGCCATCACTACTGCCATCACTTCCTTCTCATAGACAGATTTAGAAAAAGTGGATTCAGCCAATGCTTTGCTGAAGTAAGCCAAAGGACGACCTTCTTGTATTAACACAGCACCCAAAGCCCTTCCTGAAGCATCACATTCAATAGAAAACTGCTTAGAAAAATCAGGTAGGGCTAAGACCGGTGAGGTAGTCATTCTCTTCTTCAACTCTTCAAAAGCTTCTTGGGACTCCTTCTCCCAACAGAACCCATCTTTCTTAATGAGTTCCGTGAGTGGCTTAGCAATTTTACAATAATCTTGAACAAATTTTCTGTAGTACCCTGTGAGACCAAAGAACACTCTTACTCCCTTTACATTCTTGGGAGTAGGCCACTCGAAAATACTTTTGATCTTTGACGGCTCCATAGCTACCCCATCACAAGAGATAATATGGCCTAGATACTCCATGAATTTCTGTCCAAATATGCACTTCTGCCTATTAGCAAATAATTGATTGTTCCATAATAATTGCAGCACCCAAACCAAATGCTGCATGTGTTTTTCCCAATCTGAACTGTAAATCAAGATGTCATGAAAGAAAACTAAACACACTTATGTAATAGGGGTTTAAAGATTTAGTTCATGGTAGCTTGGAATGTAGCGAGCACGTTCATGAGTCCGAAGGGCATAACTAAGTACTCGTAATGTCCTTCATGAGTTCAGAACCCCGTTTTATAAACATCCTCTTGTCTAACCCTAATTTGATAAAATCCCAACCTTAAATCAACCTTAGAAAAATATTTAGCCCCATGTAATTCCTCCATTAGCTCAACCATAACAAGAATAGGAAATTTGTCGGGCACCGTGAGCTTATTCAAAGCTCGGTAATCTACGCACATCCGCCATGATCAATCCTTCTTTTTGACAAAGAAAACAAGACTTGAAAATGGACTGATACTTGGCCTAATGACACCAGTTTCCAATAAATTTTGAATCTGTCTCTCAATCTCATCCTTGTGATGATGTGCATGCCTATAGAGCCGAATATTCACAAGCTCTACTCCTTCCTTCAGATTAATAGCATGGTCATTAGCCCTCCTAGGTGGTAGCTCCCTTGCCTCTTGAAAAATAAAAACAAACCTGGACAGAACAACCCTTAATTCTTCTTGTTGCTCTGCACTCTAGACACCCATCTTTTCAGATGTATATCCACTGATTCCCATTGACCACAACCCTTCTACTTCCAATTCCCGATGCTTGAATATCTGTTGCAGAGCATGAGGGGAAGAACCCTGGACTTTAACTCCCTGCAGAGTAACTTCGACACCCTTTTGGTCGAAAATCATGCACATTTTCTTCCAATCAACCTTCATCACTCCTAATGTCTCCAACCATGCAACACCTAGAATCAAATCAGGTCCCTCTGTATCAAATACGTAAGCATCTACATTAAACTCCACTCCATTCAACTTCAATCTTATATCCTTGCAAATACCTTGTGAAAAAGACCTATGTCCATCTCCCAATTTTACTCCAAAAGTTCTAGTTGAAGCAATGGAATTCCTACGGCCTGAACCAACTTGCAGGACACAAAATTGTGACTAGCTCCACTATCCACCATAATTAAAATGGGCATCTCGTTCAGCTTACCCATCAAGACCATAGTCCTCGTGGGTGAAGTTTGTGCCTTCCCTACTTCACTGAATTCAACCAAATTACACATTAATTCCCAATCTTCTGGCTGCTCTTCTATCACTGTTGTCTCTTGATTACTCACTCTATTTACCTCTTCTTCTCCCTTCCAAAAGATTAGTTTGTATTCTTTGTCGAGGCAACGGTGAAGTGGGTCGTAAGTTTGACCACACTTAAAACATAGTGCCCTTCTCTCCCTAAGTTGTTCATAAGATAGGTTCCTCATCCCCTTCCATTTGGATCCACCCTGCCGATTACCATCTGTCATGGTATTTTGGGGCTCGTAAGGCATCTCTTTCACTTCATTCCTATTGCTTACAGCTATATTACTTCTCGAAACTAGGCGCTGGATAGCAGAATTTCCCAACCGATACCCATAACCAGCAGGAGAAATTGCATGCTTGTTCTTGCACTCACCTGGTCGGATTACTCCTTCACCGACCAGCTCTCTCTCCACCTTCCGCGGGACAATCATGAGCCTAGCTTGAGACGTTGGTTCATGGGTTCGGACCCGATTTTTAATTTCTTCACATAATCCTCCCAAAAAACAACTCATATACCACTCTTCGGGAAAGTTGGTTATTTGCGACGTCACTCTCTTGAATTCGTCGATGTACATGCCCACCGACCCATGCTGAGCCATCGATTTCAATTTCTCAATCGGATCTCCCTCATCCTTTTCCCCATAACATTCAAACAAGGAACGTTTAAATCTCTCCCACGTCATGCAGGGATCGAACTCTCGTAGAGTCATGAACCAGTACAGCGTTGTCCCCTCCATGCAAATCTGGACTATCGGCAGGTGCAGCTCAAGAGGAATTTCGTTAATCATAAAATATGATTCAGCTCGCATGACCCATGCAAATGGGTCTTCACCGTGGAATGCTGGTAAGTTGATTCGACGTGCTGCATTTCCATATTCTTCCCATGCACGTTCTACAGAGGCTGAGGAACCGTGGTCCCCCTGTCGGCGGGAACCAGTAGCAAGTCTTTCACCACCAGCACTGTTCAACTCATGTTGCACAGGCCTGTCGCCACCCGCAGAGGAAGATGCATGGTGGGTAAACGCCAGTGGACCCTCTCCTTCACTTCCCACATTCTGCTTCTGTGGGTTCTTTGCCATCAAAGTCTGAAACCCATCCCTCAACACCGACTGCAAAAGATTCTGGGATTTGGCTAGTGTTTCTACACTAGCCATCAAGGAACTAAGCTGTGTTCTTAGATCCTTCAAGGTAGTGTCGTGTGACTTAACCATTCTCTCTTGGGCTGAGAGGGATGATTCCTGTCTCCTAAGAGACGCCTCCACTGCAGATACTCTAGCGTCCATTCTAGTTTGCATACAATCTCTACCCACTTGGGTCTCTCAATGAAAGCCCCAATTGATAGAGAAAGATATAGAGATTGTATTATTTACCTATGTAGAAGAGTATTGTATTATTTACATATGTAGAAGAGAATACAACAGTAGGTTCCCTCCTGGAAAGGTTCCAAGCCAAAGAAAATTCCTTACAATTGTAAAATCACTCTCCTTTCCCATAGTATTACTCTATATTCCCAATTTCACAAACTCTCTCCATAGCCAACTATAACAAACTCATAACAACCTGTCTATGTGGCAGGTTGCCCTTTACTTATCTTAACCCTACGTATATATGTCTTAATAGGCTTAGATATTATAGGCAGATCAACATTGCTAACAACAGGCAAATCAACATTGCTAACAGAAGGTTAATAGTTACTTTTCTATGCCTATGAACTTTGAAATGAAATTAAATGGAAGAAGATTTCACAATTTATCGACTTCAACAAACTGACATGTCTTTACCACTTACCTCCTGAAGGAACCTGCTCCAAAGTGGCATGCCATGAAACAGGTACCCCTGCCAATGCACTGACAGTCCTCTTTTCTTCATCATTACATTTTAAGTTACGATGTTGCATCTTCTGGAGTGTAGGACTGCACTCTACCATATGTATGCATAAAGATTTTGTAAAGTTATTAAATTTTGATAAGCCCTACAAATAAAAATTGTTTCTTTTAAAGGATTACTCGAAAGAATATTGTCTTCCACACAAAATAAGATTGTGATGGACAAAGTTTTAAGAGTTGCAGTAGCGAACTCGTAGAAGATCAGCCATAAGTGTTCCTCTTCCTGGACCAAGTTCAACCAGATTTACGTTTTCTGGTTGCCCCATCTGCTCCCAAAGACACATGGTCCACACGCCAATCATCTGAAATGTCAAAAAGCTAAGAAGTTTTACTTCCTTGATGCTAAAAAAAAGCAACAGGGAAATAAATCCAACAATAATTATTGGTATTGTGGTTGCACATACATCTTAATGAACTCACAAAGAAAACCAATCCAGGCTAGGATGAAATTACCTCCCCAAACAGCTGACTCACTTCAGGAGAGGTTATGAAATCACCTTCTGCACCAAATACATCTCGGTTAATGTAGAAACCAGCTTTAGGATTTGTCAAAACTTCTTCCATATACTCGGCAATTGATATTGGCCCACCTCGGAACTTAAAAAATAGAAATAGAAGGGTATTAACCACAAAATCGAGGTCCAAAATGACGAAATGAAAGATAATTAGATAAACCAGATGAATTATGAGGTCAACTAAAGCAGATGCTTCACTCAGTCTACAAATTAAATGCCTCAAAATCACAATTGTATTAACAGATTCATCAGTACTCCAGCTATGCAATTCATATGTTGGGTCATGAGACAAATCTAAATTTAGGCTGCTGAATTTCCTTCACATCTACTTGTTTGATGTCTCAACTACTCAAGTCTTAGGGGACCATTTCTATGAAACTGAAGCTTCTCAAACAACACTACAACCATATGTCAGCATTCATAAGTCCAAGACAGGATCTTGCAAGTATAACCTGTCGCTTCTCCATACATGATTTGAAATTTAAAAGCATATCCTTGTGTTGCGATTAAATGACTAATTACTTCTCAAGAATGAGCCTCGTATCTCCGTCTCCTTGCTTTCTTTTTTTATAAAGAAAAAACTTGTTGGGTCACAATCTAATGTCCAAAATCGTTTCAATATTTCAAGAACAGCATAAACATCCAACCAAGGGTTTGAAAAACAAACACGCGACTTTGGTACCTTGATAATGCTTTTAAGGTGCTTGACAAGCTCTGATTCCGCAGTCGGTTCACGAGTATGCTCTACAAAACCATAAAAAAGAACGACCTTTCAATCAAAAACAGCTATTGCACACAGTTTACAAAGAGTGAACATAGTACAAACCACGATACCAGGAGGGTAATAAAGTCCAGAGCGGTCGACGGAGATGGTGGCAGATGGTTGGGAGGATTCATTCTCCAAATGTTCGGCGAAATGACTCTTTGGAGATTGTTCCTCTGATGAGAAAAAAGAGCATCGATTAAGCAATGGCGGGGAGGAGGCTACTGTTGCTCTACCGAAAAGGGCGTGGCGAGAAATGGAAGCTTGTCGCAGAAGATGTAATCCTTTCAGCATTTTTCTTCGTCCAAGCTTGCGTTAAGCAGTACGAAGATTCTGTTAAGCCAAATGAGTATAATGGTTATTAATAAGTACAGCCTTGACAGTCCTACGTAGCCTGAGTCGGGCCACAGACCGGACCGACTATAACCTCATCAGACCATAACCCAGGCTACAGACCGAATAGGCCATAGACGAACCGAGCCGCTGACCGGCTCATTCTGACTTATCGGATCACGGGCCACTATAACTCGGCCTATTAACATTTCTAACTATCTTAGCGAGTCATTTGCGTCACGCGGCAACCAAAATTAACAGTTTGCTGTCACTCCTTCGGGTCTCAAATATCTTGACTTTTTCCTATAAACTATTTGTATTAATGGAAGAGCTGTTCCTTTTCTTAAAAAGACTTAGTACAAATGTCCACAAAATTAGTATAATTAGTTGATTATTTATGTTAATTGTTCTTAGTCAAAATCTGAAAGCTCAAAATCAAATTTTTTAACTTTTTCACTCTTTCGTTTCGTACAAACTGAAAGGAACGTGTATGAATTTCCAACTCAATTCATACTTAGATCACCACCACTTCAGCTACCTAAGGCATGAAGCAAAGAGAGCTGGTATGGAAGACTTATTTAGCCTCCGATTGCTCTTCTCAGGCAAAATACTAGACATTTTCTACTCTGTTTATGCTTGAATTTGATTCGGTTCGTTCTGCCTTTTTCCTCTTATAACATTTAGAATAGCCATTTTTGGGTTCTTCACACATGTAGACTGTGAAAACAAAGGCACTGCCCACAAATGCAATGCCATAGAATGTCACGGACGCTGACAGATTCGGGATAGTCAACAAGTGATAAGCAAACCCACCAAGCATGGCAGAGGATAACCCCCATATGGTAGCTTTCAAGAGTCTTCTCTTGGATGAGTCCTGATGCGGAGGCAAGTGATGGAGGATGGTCAAGCAGTAGCGTAACACAAAATAGCCCAAGTAGACAAAAATGATGAAAGCTACCATGGGGAAGTCACGGTGGCTATATGCAAGAACTATAGTCTTGATACTGTTATACGTCATGGAAAAGAAAGACAGAGAGTATGCAAATTTTGCAGAATCGGGGAAATATCTAGCAAGGGGAGTTGGTTTTCTTCTGTAATGATCTGGAAACATTTTTTCTGACTTGGAAGGTTCAAGGGCTTGCGCTGGAGATGAAGAAATTGAGAACAGAAATGTTTTGCGCTTTGGCTTAGAGACTCAGATTCAGAATTGGGTTCTTTATAAAAGCATCCACTCTATGGCTACCTAGCAAATTCCAGGAAACTACATAGAAGATGGGAAAAGAGTTGTTAACCTAAAAAGTTAAAAAGTCAAGGTGAGTGTGTGGAAGCTTCCCCGAATTTTACGGCCAACTTTACTGATAATAACATTTGGGGATACTTCTGGGACACTCGGTATGATATTTCTGGGAAGAATACTGACTAATAATTATTTCATATTTGGTCGTCTAACAAGATTATGAAATTAGATTATAAAATTCTAGGGATTTTGAAAAACTTCAGTATTAATTACAAGGATAATAGATTCGTATATTTGACAGAGTCACAACCTACTCATCTATGATTCAATTAGAGCTTATTAGTTTATGTCATTAGAATTAAAAGTTATATTTTTGTCAAATTAAAAAAACATTATTTTTTATAATATTATGGAAAAAAATTCATTTTGGTCCTTAAATTTTTATCTCAAATGCAATTAAGTCCTTTAAAAAAAGTATTATTTGAATTAAAATTGATTTTTTTAGTGCGTGACAAAGTTTCATTAGTTGTTGTTACTTAAATCATGTTGATGTCCTTCATTATGTTAAAAAAAATGTTTAAACAAGTTCCTCAAATTTGATAAAATACGCCTATTTATCTCTAAAACTAATAAGTTAAGTTTATTAATTATTAATTATATTTTTATAAACTAATATAATTTTAGAGCAACTAACTTTATAGTTTAAAATTTTGAATATCAAGTATTCAATAAAAATAATGATGTTGATATTTTATTATAACTAAAAACTATTGCTTTTAATAATTTGTCACGTAATATATATTTTGTCTTAAACACAGATTAAACATAGGTAAAATTAATATTGTCAAATACAATTTAACGAACAATTGCATATTAGAGAGAAAGGTGGGTTTTGTTTTTCCTTTTGTAATGTATAGATCAACCTTATTTTATACATTTATTAAAAATTTTATCCATGAGAAACAACTAGTTTAAACAAAAATTCCGTATCAAAATATTTAGATACACGTAAAATAAAATAATAATAAGTATACACTTCTAATATTATTATTTTAAAAGATTAATAATGATAAAATTTTAATTAATTGGTATATTACTAAAATTTGAGTTGTCAATTAAATGTAAGAATAATAATAAATATATGTTATATTTAATAGCTAACTCGTTGTATTGCATTACATATTTAAGTTGCATTAAATAGATAATATTTTGATGTATTTTTACAAAATGAAATGAATTATCATATGAAGAATATAAATATCGAATAATTGAATTATATTTATAGTATTTTGAAGGATTATAAAAGAGATAAATCAATAATTTTTATTAAATAATTTATAATTACCCTTAAAAACATTAAT
>JAOQML010000008.1:11522118-11533410 GCA_027568935.1 Erythroxylum urbanii
TAACAAACCTTAGTTTTAGGTCACCTACGTTATCAAACTAATATGGATCATCATTATAAAAGTAAGTCCATCAACAAATACTTATTGAGTGATGTTCTCTCTTAGGATTAGATGAGTAGAAACATGTATTCTAAACACTCTTATTAACCAACAACTTAGATACGATCTTAACTTTGATTAATTAATAGCTTTAAGAACCAAGCGAATCAATGAGCAAGATCATACATATACAAAATATATTTAGTCTAGATAAGTATCTTCGTTTAGAAATTCCAATCCTTAACGTAAAGAAAGTAATCCTAATTGCCACTTTGAATTAGCAAACTTGAACGTCAAATCCTACTAATCTAGTTGTAAATTAAAACAATCAATTTCTAGTTGCGCACCTTAGAGATCAATTAATTCAATCATAAAAAGCAGTTCGAAAGATACTCAATATTTATCAATGAAGTAAATTTTATTCAGAAATCTCACACATACTAGACATGGTTCCCTTCAACAAAGAGGAAGGATTTAGCTACTCATAACTAAAGAAAAACCCAGCAGAAAAGTAACAAAACTCATAGTCTCCATATCTGCCTTTTTAAGAAAACACCAAAAACTCCAATACAAAAAAACCCAGAAAAACAGAAAGGAAAAGCTAGCTACATAAAAAGTAAAAGAGTGATTCCAATTCTCCTTGTCTTGCTCTCTTTTATCGTTATCTTATCAGATACACCTCTCCTCCCAATTAGCCCACAGATCCTCCCCTCTAAGACAACAACTTGATTCCTAAGATAATTAAAATCTTAGGCGTATCGGATCTGTATTCAAATCAGATTCTGTAGATACGATTTGTCCTTGCGCGTGCCCACGCTTAGTCAATTATTTTTCTGCCAGTTGAAATTTTGAATTGCCTTAACTTTTCTTGCTTCTTTTTTATTCAAATTCTTCTCCCATGTGTTGAGAATAATCTGAGAACAATTAAGAAAAATTTTCATTAATTTTAAATAAAAATTCCAACACATTGAAGAGATTTATGTCCAAAGTTATCACAAAACTAACAACTTATTAGAACTCACTTATCTTTACCTACTCTCGTGTCACTTGGAATAAAAAATATATCGTTGTCATTTATCGATGCAATCAGCTAGACTCAATTTTAAACTTAATTTATTGTTTTATTTGTAATAATTTTTCAAGCAACCTCTCTACTAGTTAGGGGTAAGGGTGCGTACTATTGTTGTTATTATTGTTATTGTTCTATATATGTAAGAATTGCTAAACTTCTAATTAAAAGTTTATAGTACTTGCTATATATCATTATATTATATTGCTACTATTTCCAAAATTTTGATATATTATTATTTTACTGTTATTAAATACTAATGATTAAGACTAGTTGCTAACTTAGAATTATGATATTTTTACCATTGTTCAAATTTAACATTTGGTTCACAAGTATATTTATGTCCATAATATGTTTACTTTTCATATTTTAAATAATCAACCATGTGTTTTTAAACAATATTTTTTAACATTGAAAATAACTTGACAAAAATGATATCTTCAGTAGGATTATAGAACCTGTCAATTAAAATTAACCTAACTTCGATTATTAAGTAGACTTAGCATTAACAAACTATCTTTCAAAATATGATTAATTTTAACAATACTATCATATACTTTCATCAAAATTCACCTAAAAATGTATAGAAAATTTTAACAATACTATCATATACTTTCATAAAAATTCACCTAAAAATGTATAGAAAATATTTAACAAATACATTTTGTGATGACAGCCATAATCGTCGCAAAATGTTATCACAATTACAATGAATTTAATAAATGGTTGCAAAATGCGACACATATGTGATGTTTTAAAATATTGCCGCAAAAAAATTGCGATCAACTAAATAAATCGTTGCATTAAGAACACATTTTGCGATGGTATCTAGGTATCATTGCTCAATATTATGTTTCTACGTCCCTTGCATGATCATTATTCAAAGCATCACAAAAAAGGAGATTATTGGCGACGCAATATATATTTTTGTCGCTATTTGCGACACTTTTCCTTAATCGACGCCAATTACATTGATTTCGCTGATAAAAATCTTTTTTTGTGGTGACGATATTGCTTATACATCATTAAAACTTCATGTTATTGCAACGATATCACTTAATCGATGGAAAATATGTTCACTTTTTCGACTTTTTAAAGAAATGTCGTAAAATCCTTTACTTATAGCGACGAAGACTTAAATCGTTGCTAAATGTGTTCTTTTAGAGATGATTTATAAATCGTCACCAATTAAAAGAATATATTAATCTCTTGTAGTGTATTATCATTATCAATACTACGAAAATCTAGTAGGTTTTGTTGCATAATTTCGATTTTATTACATTAACATTTATAAAACATGGCTTCCCTGGTATTCAAACCGACTTTCACGTTTTCAACTCCATTTTCTAGAGTAGAGAAAGAAACTGAAAACACATATGGTGTAGGAGGTTCATCAGAGCATATGTTTCTTAAAGTTTGAAAAGCATGTTTTAACCTTTTCTTTTTTTTGTTGGTCTCATTAAACAAGCCGTGAATCTTATCTTTTTCTCTGTTTATATTTTTATAGGCGGCTAGCTATAAAACTTTTAGTGTTTTATAGTAAGAACATACTTATAATTCTAAAAATAAATTGATTCCGTTTCTGTAATAGCTTGGCTACAGCCGCAAGTACACGTTTTATTGGAGTAGAAATGTTAGTACTGTACTGTTGATCTTGCAGGTGCATGCTTTTGGCATCAATGGTAAGCATTATGTGCAGGACACGTAGTCTAAAAAATGGGGCAACAAAGTCGAAATCTGCCCAACTATTCTGCTAAATGTTCTATCCAGCAAGCCAATAGTCTTAGACAGACTTGATAAAGACCTTCGTGTTTTTTATGAATATAAAATAATATCACGTTTTCATGATTTTCAACAATATAACAAGTGAAATATGTTTTACAGTTCAGTGGAACGAATTTCAGAAAGTTTAATATGTAATTTTTTGGAAATTAATTTTTAAAGGGTGAAATCTACAATTATTGTCAATCATTTCAATAGCTCATAGTAGGAACAGTAATTTTGAGTCATTAATCAGGAAAAGAAAGAGAGAGCAAATTTGTGTTGTTCTGATCCAGCTCATTGACTTGACTGATAATGTAATGTGTGGTAATTAATGTTGGTGAATCATATGATCATTGCAACCAAATCCTACTAAATAAAACAGAACAGCAGCAGCTCTCCCCCTTTTTTATAGTACGTGTCATATCCGATGATATATTAATATTGATTTCTTGCCTGGAATATGCCATTATTACTGTTAAGACCAATCTCAATCTCCCTCTGGTTCTCTCTCTTGCCCAACCTGCCCGATTGAACACTTTCCCTCTCTCTCTCTAAGCTCCTTTTGACTGACTTCACAACTTGCAATCCTCTATTCCTTTTCTTCCAATTTCTGATGTAAATGATCTGAAGTTTGTTTCTTTGAGATGAGTTTTTCTTTTCTGTGCTAAGTTGTTTAGCTTTTGCCCAAGTTTCTGTGAGGATGGGTTGCGTTCGTGGTTCTGTAAAGTCAAAGAATTCTGAAGATAAATTAAACCGCAGAAAAATAAAGAAAAATAAAGGGAATGGAAAGGAAGAGGCGGAGATTGGTTGCTGGGTCAAACTCAGGTTGATAAGTGGTTGCATGCCTTCGAGATCAAAAGTTGATAGCTCGTTGAGTGGTACCACTTCTCAGTATGGTAATAATCTCTTCATTTCCTTTGTTTGTGATGCTTTATTGTCCTTTCTTTAAATTAAAAAAAAAGGTGATCCTACTGAAGTTTACCATGCTTATAATAGCCTCCTCTCCTCTGATCCTTTTAGTCCTAAGTTGCAAAAACCTTCTTTTCTAGATTGGAAGATTGGTAGCCTTTGCTGGAAGTACTATATTAATTCTTCTGAAGAGCGTTTGAGAATTCCTTTTCTAGTTGTATGACCGAGGTTGATTGTAAACGGATAAAAGAGGGGATAGAGTGTTTCAAACATGTTTTTATCTTCTTCTTCTTCTTCTTCTTTTTTTACCCCCCTTTCGCGTTAGTACAGATCCTCTAACAAGGTCGTGTTATTTTCTTTTACTAAGGCTAATTGGTTGATAAGTTCTATTATAATCGTTCATTATAGTAACAGTGAAGCACTACTTGAACTTGCTGGAACTAGTTTGTTCTCTAGTTTGCGGCCCAAGTGAACTTGATTGGATTATGCTAGACGGTGAGGTTAACTTAAAAGTAGTCATGTGAACGCTTATAGATAGATATATTGCTCTGAATAACAGCGCATGTTTATTTTATTTTCTCTGGCTTTCAGTGGAAAGTAAATCTACGAATGAACAGAGCAGAGATCAACCAGTTGGTCCTGTGATGACCTCCAGTGCTACTAGTAACGGAGAAAGTGCTTCTTCTACCCCAAAGTTTAGTGAGGAACTGAAGCTTGCTTCTCAGCTTCGAAAGTTTTCATTTAATGATCTTAAATTAGCAACTAGAAATTTCAGGCCTGAGAGTCTTCTTGGGGAGGGTGGATTTGGTTGTGTTTTCAAAGGTTGGATTGAGGAAAATGGAACTGCTCCGGTAAAACCTGGCACTGGGCTTACTGTTGCTGTAAAAACCCTCAACCATGATGGACTTCAGGGTCACAAAGAGTGGCTTGTATGAACTATTTCTATTAATTGAACATTTTCCCCCTCCAATACTATATATTCATTTTTGTTTTCTTTTTGCTTGAACTTCCATGGTTTAATAAATTCCAGGCTGAAGTTAGTTTCCTGGGGAACCTTCTCCATCCCAATTTGGTCAAATTGATTGGTTATTGTATTGAAGATGATCAAAGGTTGCTGGTCTACGAGTTCATGCCTCGAGGAAGTTTGGAGAATCACCTCTTTAGAAGTATGCAATTTTTGGGAACTAAAAACTTGAAAATGACTTCCTTCGTCCTGAATATAGTGTTATTTGAAATCTAAAATATAGTGCTTTAATTTGCATGGTATCTTCAATGACCTCTTTATGTGAGCTTGTGCATGTGTGCATTAATATTAGGTTGGTACTTTGAATCCATAGTCACTAATATTGAAAAGGAGTCTTATAATGTGGAATTCTTTACTTATACCCTCCTTGATGATAATATCTTTCATGAGAATCTACAGTTAAAAATATGGGTATGAAGATGCAATCAAACTTCCTCTAAGATTGTGTAAGTTTCTTGGTAATCTGATTACCAAGTGAAACATCTTGGCCAAATTCCTTCCTTTAGAAAGTAGTTTTGCAAGTTTGATCTCTATTATACTTTCCTTTATTGCTTAACAATTCAGTTGTGTCTCAGATTGTTTATTCTTCATGATTGATCTTTAATGTTCTTTGGTATCAACCACTTTATATGCAGAAGGGTCCTTGCCTCTTCCCTGGTCTATCAGAATGAAAATTGCTCTTGGTGCAGCTAAAGGTCTTGCATTTCTCCATGAAGAGGCTGAAAGACCAGTAATATATCGGGATTTTAAAACATCAAACATACTATTAGATGCGGTATGTGCCTTAAACATTCATAAACAGGGAACTTTTTCTCTTTATTTTCACATTTTCTTTACTTTCTTCATTATTGTTCTGATAAGAAAAATAATGCTTCTAGGATTACAATGCCACACTTTCGGATTTTGGACTTGCCAAAGATGCTCCTGAGGGAGATAAAACTCATGTATCTACTCGAGTTATGGGAACATATGGCTATGCAGCACCAGAATATGTGATGACTGGTAAGTGGTATTTAATTGCTTTTCCTGTGAGGTTCATGCATGAACCAGTTTCGCCGTACCTCTGCAACTTGGATATGAAATGAACTGTCATTATGAATTTAGATCGTGGAGATTGTTTAAAGCAACTATTATGAAGTGGTGCATGTGGTGCTTGGATGTGCAAATGTTGCATTCTTAAAATTTCAAGTTGGATGTCTATAATCCAGACCTGTAGTGCCTGCTCAGTCTTGGCTCAGATTAGTTCCTTTTAACACTACCCGAACATATGCTTCACCTTAAGCCCATTAATAAATGCCAGCTGAATATACTAACATTGCTGTTAGGCTGCAGAATTTCACCAAACTGTTTGGAAATGCCACAATTCTGCATTGCTAGTGTATGAAGGGGGGAAAAAGGAGGGATATTTCCTTTGTGAAAGGGATTTCCTTGTCTTACTCATTGATACCAGAACCATTAAAAAAATGCAGTTGTGAGCTATGAAACCTTTTTGCTACGAAAATAACGAAAAAGGTGTTGGGTTACTTGAAAGTTTATCAAGTCAGACATGGAATGACTTTAAACATTGGCATCAGTTGAGTTCACAAACTTGAATTCTTCTAACTCCCAATAAGTTGTGCTCAAGCTGTTGGGTGGTGCATTCACCATGGTTCTTTGCACACCCAAAGCCTCTTACTCCATTGAAAGCTCCAGAGATCTTTAAAGACCCCAACTTGCTGTGAATAATGGGTTTTTTTAACTACTTTTCATGTTCATGTTTTCTATTTACATATGCCTTCCTTACCATCCTTATGTTTGCCAAGTATAAAAGCATTGCCCTCCTGTTAAATATGATGTATTCTTGTTTATCTAAATATTGAAGAAACAGCACAAGCTATCAAGAACATATGGGTACTCAAATACTTGTGTTATCTTTATGTATTCTTGATAATGGCTGAAAAGTATAGTTTCTTTAGCAAAGTAACCATTACTTGTTTTTTCTCTTCGGAAACTCCCAAGGTCGTAACTACTTTTAGTATTTGGTTTTAAAATTGCTGTCCTTTAAGTGGAACTATCAGTGGAAAGTGTCTACTTTTTTATTTCATGTATTATGTAAATTACGAATTGTTATGAAATCTCAAGAGTGTTCTAGTCTAATTTATTCCTCATTTCACTTAGGGCATTTGACATCAAAGAGCGATGTGTACAGCTTTGGAGTAGTTTTACTTGAAATGCTGACTGGACGGAGATCGATGGACAAGAATCGACCCAATGGGGAGCACAACCTTGTGGAATGGGCAAGACCACATTTTGGAGATAGGAGAAGGTTCTATCGATTATTAGATCCCCGTCTTGAAGGTCACTTCTCAATAAAAGGTGCACAGAAAGCAATTCAACTGGCTGCGCAGTGCCTCAGTCGTGACTCCAAAGCCAGACCTCGGATGAGTGAAGTTGTTGAAACTTTAAAACCCCTGCCAAATTTGAAGGATATGGCCAGCTCTTCCTACTTCTTTCAGTCCATGCAAGTAGATCGTAGCAAGTCAAAATCTGATGCTAAAAATGGGATCAGAACACAGGGAGGATTTGTAGCAAGAAATGGACAACCTTTGAGAAGCTTATCCAGTCTAAGTGATGCACGTGGTTCGCCATACAACCAAACTTACCAATCACCAAAACCTAATGGGATAAAGTAATAATTCCTGTTGGCCCTCATTGGCGGTAGCATCAACAAGTACTTTATCACAGGTCATGAAAAAAGTGTAGGAGGTGGTTCATTTCCGTGAGAAGGGATGGTCTTTTCTTATCCATTCTGTGTGTTCTGTCGGTAAAAGAAGGAACTTACCTCTTTGCATTTTGCCTTATGGTTCGTAGTCACTGAATACTCAAGGGCCCTTCCTCATTTACTCCCTTTTTCATTGGTTGTTTAGATGCATTGCTTGTTCAGATATTGGACTGGAATAGGAGATTGAGATGACACTGCAAATATGAGATTATTATTTCGATGAGAGGATGTTGAGGAAGTGACGGTTGAGAATGGTTGGTTAGCTGTATGGTTGGAAGGGTGGCGTGGTGCAAATGTATGTAGCTTCTTTTTGTCTCTGTTTGTGATCAATGACTCTGCCATAACCCCCTTCCATCTTTGCATTATCTGCTGTTTTTCCTGCCCTCAAAAACTGTTACTTCCAAGCAAGTTAGTCTTTCTCTTTGTTGTACCAAAGTAGTTTGAGATGAAAACCAGTGCTGCCAAACGTTCTTTGGTTGGATGAAAGCAAGTGCTGTTACAATTCATCAACTGCAATACAGAATCTGTGTATAAAGCTTCTTGGTTGCTTATGTCATTAAAAGTGGAGCCTTTATTAACACATTTAGTTGGTTAGGCTCATATTTGCCATGAGCTGAAGATTATTTATCAGGTAGGAATGAAATGGCTTTTCCACATGTTTGCCTCCAATTCTTCGTTGCAATATCATAGAAGTTAAAAGAAGCAGCACAGCAGATTCGATGGTGATTGGAGTGAAGATAACTTGAGTTTCTTTTCAGAAACAGATTGCTCTTGTCCACACAAAAGAAAAAGTTTTGATTTGGCATTCGAAGTAAACCGTGGTAAGGTCATATCTCAGAAGTCCGCAGGAGTCTATGACATTTTTAGCTAACAAGGGATGACATTTTGTGACAGTAGCTGGAAAGTCGATTGTCTTAAAGTGGTACCAAATCCTGAACGACTCGTATCAAACATAATCATTTGTCTGTGAACTTTCTAAAGTTTGTTTTGGTGTCAAAATATCAAGAGTCGGTACACTTCCTAAACAACCAAATATTCTGCTTTCTTAAACCATTGGTCCTTCTGCTTGATAGAATCCCAAATCAAATCAAGTATTGAAATTCTTCAAAGCAGGAGGTGACCAGCCATACTGCCACCGGGGAAAAGAAAAAGCTCCAAATCCATGCTACTCTGATAGAGACAGCTAGCTATACACCAGAAAAGACCAACAAAAAAAAAAAAGACAAGGACAGCTATTATCGTGGAATGTTGGTGATTTGGTGTCTTAAATAGCAACAGGACAGGGAGACGCCACAGACGGCAAACGTTGTACCGCTGGAATGGAATCCAAAGTGACATTGAAACTAATAAAAGCTATTAGTATGCTATCAGCATGTAAATGGCCTAATGGAGCCAGTGAACAGGGGATACGATTGTTAAGTATTGTTATTGTTTTACGAGCTGCCATTTATTATTACGGACACGGAGCCAAAGACAATTGAATAAAGTGACACAACAAATGTATAAGAATTTATAGTTATATAAAAATATCATCATTGTCACCACCATGATAATATCATGATAATAATAACTAGCGTTTTTTATTTTTATATCCATCTCAAAATCCAACAAATATAACCATAATTCTCATTCTCAATTTTCTTTTATTAAAATAGCATGATGTAGAATTGAAGCATGCACGTTCCTTCGCTGTATTATATCGTGAATAAAGTTAATGTTAGAAAAAAGACTATGTACGTTAGGAAAGAGGCTAAAATAAATTAATAATTGATTTCAGGAATTGACAGTTTCACTTTCTTAACACCATATTCAAGATAAATTTCTTAAAATATAACGAATAAAAATATTGTCTTGGATTAGTTACACGAACATAAAATATACAATGAAGAAAACATGTGGTTGTCTGGCAATTCAAACGTAAAGAATTGAATTTCTGATGTAAACAAAGTTTACTCACACAGTAATAACTAAGGCACGTTGAATCCATGAAAAGATGGTAAATCTTTTTCACCATTGAACAAGTGATGTGCATTCAAACGGTCTCAAAATTCTTAAACCACAATTATATAAATTATTTTTAAAGCATAATATTAGTTGCCAAAATCCTTATTAGCTCCAAAAAAAAAAGATATTTTTCTGTAACACAAGTATTCTATACAAACACAACTACCCAAACCGTCATATTAAAAAATATATAAAATAAAAACAACTTTATTCAATTAATTTACTAGCCTCACCTAAACTCCACTCTATCAAATCTCATGCATTGGGGTTATCATTAATCTCTCTATCTAAAAAAAAATTGTGACAAGGTATGAACTACCTACTCAATAAAGATAACTGATCGTACCCTTAAAATTAAATAACTCAAAATATAAAAATTAGTCTAGTAATTTAAAACATACAATCCTAAAATACACAACCTTACTCAATCTATCCAAACAGTTAATAAACATCTAAAATTTTATCAAACTAATGATTAAGACTAATATTATTTTTATCATCACTCTATAGGGTTCTTGTAATGGGATCTTATTAGCCATCATAGGTTCATCTTCGTTCTCATATCATCCCAAAATTTATATTTGGACACTTGAAATACGACAATCCATTATTATATTTATATCCTCAATCGTCACCCTAAACATATCACTCATTTTAGCTCTTATTTTCACATCAAACTAAGTACATTTCAAGTTCCATTCAAGCCTAAATGTATCATAGGAAAGTATTGATAAGCCCACAACTTATAAATGTACATGATTTGGGACAATAAGCATAACTTTCACTATGGATGTCAGATTAAGGTCATTCAAGTACGTTTTCGAAGAGGACTTCGAGTTCTATAACTTCCATAAGACCCTGAGAATGATTTTGCCATCTAGAGGGTCAAAATTGCACATTTATATAACTGCCCTGAGAATATCCGCTTAGCAGACATATTTTCCTCCAAATGGACATGAACTGAGCTGGAACGCTGGAATTCCCAAAAAGGTCTACCCAGTGGACGTCAAGTCCGCCCAACGGACATTTACGAGTTAATTTTCAGATTTCTAGCTCCTACAAGTTACCTATGACCCCTCTTATGCATATCTATCATTTTAAACTTATTTTCCTCATCATTTTCCTTCATTCCCACTTCCATTTGAGCTCAATATTATTTACAACCAAGTCATAATCTACATTTGGTCATCAATCCAAAAACATAACATTCAAACTTATACACATTCATCATAAATTTCAGCACATGATCAACTCCCTTTATCACCTTCATTTCCACTACAACAAAATGTGGAGTTTTTAGACACAAAAGGCGATAATTTTAGACGCTTTTTTGCATCTTAAAAATAATTTTAGACGCTTTATAAAGCGTAAAAAAAACAAGTGTCACAAAAACTTTTTTAGACGGTTTTCTTAGACACATAAATGTGTTGAAAAAATATAGTATTTTTTACGCATCTACGCGTAAAAAAAACATAGATTTTGTACACATTTAAGCGTCGAAAATCTATCTACACATAGATGTGTCAAAAACATACTTTTTCGACGATTTTTTAGACACATAAATATTATTTTAAACGCTTTGTATAAGTTTTTAGATGATTTTTTCTATTGATATTTTTCACTTTTAGACATTTTTTTACGTCAAAAAATTCTACCTTTTTAGTAAAATAATAAGCTTACAATTTGAGTTTTTGCATCTTTTTTAAATTATAAATTTTAATT
>JAOQML010000008.1:11556382-11572445 GCA_027568935.1 Erythroxylum urbanii
ATTTTATCGAACACCTCATAGGCAATATGTATAATCTCAATCTAACCACAAATCAATTGCATTTTTTCATTATTTACCAACAATAACACATATAAACAACAAATAAACCAATAATTACACAAAAACCGTAAACATCAACAATAATCAAGCAAGATTTCATCACCAAACACTCACGTTTAACAATAAAAACATCTTTTTTTTGGAGAAATAACACACTTATTAGAGAGTTTACCTCAAACAATGCACGATGAGTAAGAAAACAGTCAAAAAAGGGAGAGAAGGGGTCAGAAAATAGAAGGCGATCATTAGGAGAGAAGAAGAAATGTGCCGACAGTTACCGACAGACAAGGATTTCCACCGCTAAATTTGAGGAACCGCGTGCAATCTGTTCGCGTTAAAATCGATGAATCACCGACGGAATACATATTCCTTCGGTGATTCAAGTTTATCTTCTCGTCTTCATCCAAAGGACGACGTTTGGTGAACCAAATGGATATGATTTACCGACAGAATATGTATTCCGTCGGTATTTAAGTTTCCCAGTTGTCTCTTTACGACAGTTTCCTGTTGCGACAGGATACAAATTCCGTCGATAAATAAAGTTGCCTAAAGAATTTTACCGATGGTATCTTTGCCGTCGGTAATTGGACGAAGTTAATTAATTGCGAGAGTAATTCCCGTATTTATTGCCGACGAAAGTCCCTATTCCCTCGGTATGTGTACCGACATAATTATTTCCGTCAGTATATGTCCAAAGCAATTAAATTGCAGGAACAATTCCTGCAATTTTTGCCGATGCTGTAGGCTTTGTCGTCGCTAAATGCTGTCGGAGATTTTGCACGAAATTCCTTCCCTCCAGTGTTGCCGACAGATTTGTGGTTCCGTCGCTATATACGAAAAACAATGCCTTATTTACTGACGGTATTTATTTTGCCGCCGGTAAGTAGCGTCGGTTTTGTTTTCGTCAGTAATATTCCACCGTTATTCAGTGATTTTCTTGTAGTGAACTATACTCCCGTTAACCCTATTGCAAACATTATGAATTCACAATCATCTCCAAAACAAACACATTAAAGTCATTATAAAAGTGAATCTTTTAATGTCTTGTAACCTTTCAATTATACATCAAATATATCAATATAGGCATCAGTTCCAATTAGATATATTGTTATGAGATTTGAACTTTTCAAATTCCATCTTACTCCCACTACTTATCTTGGGAACCATTCTTCTGTAAGTATACATTGAAACAAATAATTTGTTCAATAAGTCTGTAAGATTATATCTAACCTGTTGGATATCTATAACCTTTGTTATCTAATTTAGTTATATACTTAATGGATAATGTATGCTTCAACTAAACATTACATCTTTAAATCAATAACTTTGACTCTTTCAAAGACTTAGCATTTCATATCTAATATGAAATTTTACTAATTGATTTAATTGGAACTATTGAGAGTAAGTTATTGTACTAGGCATCGCTATAGAAGAAATAATATTACATCCTGCAATATCTCATGTTGTATTTTCCTCCTTACATAAATCCAGATTGCTATAGAATTTAATTGTGAAGGTATTCACTAGAAAATCTCATTCCCTATAGATAGTCAAAAATTTAAAACTCACCAAATCGATCTCATCGAAATGCTTAAGCATTATTAATGCTTAATTTTCATTTAGATTTAAACAATTTGAATTTTTCAAAATTTTAAATCGATATTTCAACTAATACATATGACTATATCACATAAAGTCATTAGTAATCTAATGAAATATAAGTATCGTCCATTTATGTATTGTTATTCCATTCAATACATCATATATATTGAATGCGGGAGGGGGGAGGGGAGGGGGCGCTGCACGAGTTAAAGGCACCTGATTACCGACGGAATGTACATTCCGTCAGTAATCTAGGTTTCCTCTCGTCGTCTTCACGATGCAACTGGCCGACAGTTACCAACAGAAAATAAATTCTGTCGCTAAAAAAGCGGTAATTCCTAGCGGTGGAAACTCAAATACCGACGGAACACTAGGGCTCATGTCGTCGTCACAAAACGATGACGCAAGTTACTGACAGTTACCGACAGACAAGGATTTCCACCACTAAATATGAGGAACCGCGTGCCATCTGTTCGCGTTAAAATCGATGAATCACCGACATAATACATATTCCGTCGGTGATTCAAGTTTATCTTCTCGTCTTCATCCAAAGGACGACGTTTGGTTAACCAAATGGATATGATTTACTGACGGAATATGTATTCCGTCAGTATTTAAGTTTCCCAGTTGTCTCTTTACGACAGTTTTCTGTTGCGACGGAGCATAAATTCTGTCGGTAAATAAAGTTGCCTAAACAATTTTACCGATGATATCTTTACCGTCGGTAATTAGGCGAAGCTAATTAATTACGGGAGTAATTCCCACATTTATTGCCGACGGAAGTCCCATTCCGTCGGTATGTGTACTGACGAAATTATTTCCATCGGTATATGTCCAAAGCAATTAAATTGCGGGAACGGTTCCTGCAATTTTTGCCGACGCTGTAGGCTTTGTCATCGCTATATGTCGTCGCAGATTTTGCACGAAATTCCTTCCCTCCAGTGTTGCCGACGGATTTGTGGTTCCATCGCTATATAGGAAAACAATTCCGTATTTATCGACGGTATTTATTTTACCGTCGGTAAGTAGCGTCGGTTTTGTTTCTGTCAGTAATATTCCGCCGCTATTCAGTGATTTTCTTATAGTGAACTATACTCCCGTTAACCCTATTGCAAACATTATAAATTCACAATCATCTCCAAAACAAACACATTAAAGTCATTATAAAAGTGAATCTTTTAATGTCTTGTAACCTTTCAATTATACATCAAATATATCAGTATAGGCATCAGTTCCAATTAGATATATTGTCATGAGATTTGAACTTTTCAAATTCCATCTTACTCCCACTACTTATCTTGAGAACCATTCTTCTGTAAGTATACATTAAATCAAATAATTTGTTCAATAAGTCTGTAAGATTATATCTAACCTTTTGGATATCTTATAACCTTTATTATCTAATTTAGTTCTATACTTAATAGATAATGTATGCTTCAACTAAACATTACATCTTTAAATCAATAACTTTGACTCTTTCAAAGACTTAGCATTTCATATCTAATATGAAATTTTACTAATTGATTTAATTGGAACTATTGAGAGTAAGTCATTGTACTAGACATCGCTATAGAAGAAATAATATTACATCCTACAATATCTCATGTTGTATTTTCCTCCTTACATAAATCCAGATTGTTATAGAATTTAATTGTGAAGGTATTCACTAGAAAATCTCATTCCCTATAGATAGTCGAAAATTTAAAACTCACCAAATCAATCTCATTGAAATGCTTCAGCATTATTAATGCTTAATTTTCACTTGGATTTAAACAATTTGAATTTTTCAAAATTTTAAATCGATATTTCAACTAATTCATATGACTATATCACATAAAGTCATTAGTAATCTAATGAAATTTAAGTATCATCCATTTATGTATTGTTATTCCATTCAATACGTCATATATATAAATATAACAATACAATACCATCATCATCCTTTCACTAAAGGTTTATTTGATTATTCATCAACTTGACAAGTTTCATAAGTTTCACATGATTTAACCAACATGGCATAAAATGATAGTCTCAGTTATCCAACTTTTATTCTTCTCATTTATGTTAAACATAAGTCTCCTTTGATCCATCATTTACAAACTATTCTCGATGGTTCACTCATATCACATAACACATCATTCATGTAATCACTTCATTCATATCATTTCATTTATCATCATGTAACATCGTAAAACACTTTGTTCAGAAAATTTCACATAAATCAATCAACACAATTCAACAATACATTGCAATCATTCAAATTATACATATCATGCGTACATGCGATGTTCATGAGACTCACATTCGTTTATTACATTGTTGTAACTGAGTGCCTTTTTTGTTGTCCCGTATCCGTTGTAGATACCAGACTCATTAATACTGTCCCTTATCTATTAGGGATATAGGGCTCATTTTACATAGCGAGCTCGAGGCTCTTACCACGTCTGAGCTTTAAGCTCTTTTTATTGGCGACCCAAGTTATAACTGCCTTTATGTTTCATACATTCATGAAATGAAATGCACTACACATATTCAATCATTTTGTTCAAACAAACACAATCATAATCACAATCACATTCTCTTTCTCATTCACAATTGTCATTCGACCTTGTTGTGGCATTTAACATTTAAATGTTGAGAACATTTATTCAGTCAAATTCACATTCAATGAGCACTTTCAATATATTATTCATGCATCAAACACCTCAGCCATTCAATGTCCAGAATCACTGCATACACATCATATAATAATTCAATACATAAGTTAACAAACACACAATCAAGGTGAGACCATCTTAAGTTACTTACAGTTTGCTCTAGATAGCTTATTGCCTTGAAGTTCCAACAATGCCTGGAAGCAGTCGCTCAATGTGCTCTTCTATAATATGTAAACATAAATATTTACCATTACTAGTTTGCACATTTACATGAATACTTGATGTATATATGTTATGTATAATGCTTGTTTAATGACAAATTCCCAGGTATATTTCCTTAATACACATCTTAGAATCAATTAACATCATCTTCCAATCATCCTTTAATATCTAGTACACTTTGTCTACTTTAATCACCTCATTCAACATCATCTAGGTTCAATCAAGATCTCACTTAAGCCTAAATACATCATAGGAAAGCATTGATAAGTCAATAACTTATATATTTTTATGATTTTGGGACAATAAGCATAACTTTTGTTGTGGATGATAGATTAAGGTCATTCAAGTATGCTTTCGAAGAGGACTTCGAGTTCTACAACTTCTAAGAAGACCCCGAAGAGAGATTTTTCCGTCAAAAGGATCAAAATTGCATATTTATGTAGATATCCAGAGAATGTGGACAATAAGCATAACTTTTGTTGTGGATGTTAGATTAAGGTCATTCAAGTATGCTTTCGAAGAGGACTTCGAGTTCTACAACTTCTGTGAAGACCTCGAAGAGAGATTTTGCTGTCAAAAGGATCAAAATTACACATTTATGTAGATATCCAGAGAATGTCCGCCTAGCGGACTTATGTCCCTCTAAGCAGACATGAACGAGGCTGGAATGCTGGAATTCCAGAGAATGTCCACCCAGCGGACTTATGTCCCTTCAAACGGACATAAATGGGGACGGAACGTTGGAATTTTAGAGAATGTTCACCCAGCGGACCTGAAGTCTGCCTAACGGACATCTACTGGCCATTTTCTAGATTTCCAACTCCTGGAATCACATCTAACATATCTTATGCATAACTTATCATTCCTATTACAATTTCTCTTCATTCTTACCTCCATTGCAATTCAAAACATCCACTAAACACATCATACAAGATTGTTGATCATAACCCCATCAACAGAACACCAACCATATCTATACATTTTTCAATATTTCAGCACACATTCAATGCCATTGTCACCTTCCCTTTATCTATAAGCTATCATCCTAATTCTCCTCACTTCTAAACACTATACTATCCCTTTCTTTCTCTTTTAACTCACTCTACTTCATCTCTATTACAATTATTAACATTCACCTCATTACACACCAAAACAGAACATATTCATATACACATTCATCTTCAATTTTCTGCACATATTCACTTCATTTTTCACCTTCATTTCATTCCTAACTATCACTTTAATTTATCTCATTTCAAAACACCATAGTACTCCTTTTTATTAGCTCTAAACTCATATTAGTTCATCTCTAAAGCAATCAAAGAAATTCATGTAATATACCAAGAAAACATAACATAAATATCGAATTTACAAGTCAGAATTTCTGCACTTCTTTCTACGCCCTTTTGATGATCTTTCAAGTTTAAACTCATCTCTACAACAACTTATGAAAGGTTAATCATCTTATATGCAAAAACAAGACATTTATATTCTCATTTCATCACTCACGATTCACATATGTAATTTTATGATCAAGTCATCAATCTCAAATTACTCATCATATTAGTTTCATTTAACATTACCCATAAGATCAAAACATAACTTACTTGCTTTACTCTTAAGCTTCTGCAAAGTCACCAAGAAACCCTAATCCTTCATGCTCACGATCATCAACTTTCTAGGGTGGATTAGTTTAGGTTTTTGAGACAAGATGAAGAAGACATCAAGATGGAAGTAGCAAATGATAGATAAAAGCAAAGTGTAACGTGGATGAAAGTTGGTGAAGCAAAATCGTGAAAAGAAAGAAGAAGAATGAAGAAGATGATGAAGATTATGAAGAGAGGAAGAAAAAACTAAATGAAAACAATTAAGTCGGTCTTTCAAGAGTTAAAGAGTGGATAGCGTGAGTGAGGGATGAGTGGTGAGTGGCAATGACACTTGTCACTGCCACTTGTCACCTTCCAATGGTCCCATTTGGACCACTTTTATAACTAGTCCATTTTGTCTCTAATTTCTAATCCAATTATCTATCAAATTTCAATGAAATTTGTCATTAAATCCTAATGTCATTTATAAAAATTTTCACTACCATTTGACTCTTAATTCTACTTATATTTATCAGTTGTCCTGCCACTTCACATTTTTCCTAGTCTAAAAATACCTGAAATTTCTTAAATTTTACCAAAAATCCTAGATCAATACTCGTACACTCCAATTCAAATTTCAATACATATAAACCACAATTCATATCGAAAATCACATTTATAAATCAATTATACCCGGAAAATGTCAACGAATATATATACAATCATTTTAATGTGCAAAAATCAATATTCACATGTGTGTGTGTATGCTATATTATGCATTAGTATGAAATGCTCTTTCTAACCTCTCAATAATATCTTATGTACAGTATTCTAGGGAACCTCTAACATGAGGAAATGGGATGTTATAACTCTCTGCTCCTTAAAACATTTCGTCCTTGAAATTCTTACCAGATTCATCGAAAACATGGGGATATTGTTTCCTCATATGCTCCTTCATTTCCTAAGTTGTTTCCTCGCTCAAGTGATTCTTTCGAAGGACTTTCACCAATGAAATTACTCGGTTTCTCAACTGTTTTTTTTATATCACACTATCTTGATCAGCTCCTCAACATAACTCAGATTATTAGCTATTGCTACCTATCGAGCTAGTAATATATGCATTAGATTAGATCGGTATTTTCTGAGCATACTCACATGAAATACATTGTGTAGTAGAGACATCTCATTCGGTAAAGCTAACTTATACGCCAATGGTTTTATCCTCTTGATGATCTCTTAAGGACCACTATATCTAGGGCTCAGCTTACCCTTTTTACTGAACCTCGGCATTCCTCACTAAAGCGATACTTTCAGAAACACTCTGTCTCCTACACTATATTCCATATCCCTTCAGTGCTGATCCATATAGATCTTATGTCTATCTTGAGCTGCTTTGATTCTACTTCGGATCAGTTTCACCTTATCCACAGTATCCTAAATTAGTTTTGGGCCTTCTACTATTCTTAAGCCCTCTTCATCCCAATATAGAGGCGATCGACACTTTCTACCATACAATGCGTCATACGGTGCTATTCTGATACTACTGTGATACTTGTTATTATATGCAAATTCAGTCAAGGCTACATACTGATCCCATGCTCCTCAAAACTCCAATACACATGCTCTGAGTATATCCTCAATAGTCTTGATTGTCCTCTCATTTTGTCCATCTGTTTAAGGATGAAATGCAGTATTGAAGTTCAACTTCGTACCCATAGCTGACTGTAAACTCTTCCAGATCCTCGAAGTAAATCTGGGATCTCAATCCTATACAATGGACACCGAAACCCCATGCAGTCTAACTATCTCATTTACATATCTCTGAGCCAACTGGTTTAGTGAGTTATTCTCTCTCACTGGTAAGAAATGAGCCGACTTAGTTAATCGGTCCACCACAACCCATATAGCGTCGTTTTGCCTCAGAGTCTTTGGCAATCCCATTATAAAATCCATGGTAATTTGTTCCCATTTTCACTCCAGAATAGGTAACGAATGAAGCTTCCTAATAGGAGCTTGATGCTCAGCTTTAATCTGCTGGCATGTTAAGCACGTAGCTACATAGTCAGCCATTTGCTTCTTTATTCCTGGCCACTAGAAATGTTGCTTTAGCGTATTATATATCTTAGTGGTATCAGGATGCATAGCATAAGCTGCTATATATGGCTCCTCTAGAATTTCCTTTTTCGAATTAACAATGTTTGGGATGCATAACCTCTGCTTTAACTACAGTGTCTCATCTCTCAATTCAAACTCAGAATCTGGGTTCACCTTTAACTTCTCAATCAACTTCACTATTTCAGGATCTTTACTCTGCACCTTTCTGATTCTGTCATGCAACATTGTCCTCAGTCTCGATGTGGCTATTAATGCCTCATTCTGCTCTAGATTCATCTCCACATTTAGAGCTCTCAATTGAATTAAGCTCGGTAACCTCAATAACTAAATCTGAGCTACACTGCTATTCAACTTTTTACTCAAAGCATCTGCTACCATATTAGCTTTTCCCAGATGATACTCAATTTTATAGTCATAATCCTTTAACAACTCTATCCATCTTCTCTGTCTCATGTTCAACTCCTTCTGACTTAGCAGATACCTCAAGCTCTTATGATCAATATATATTTAGAATGTCTCTCTACATAAATAATGTCTCCATATCTTTATAGCAAAGACTACTGCTGTAAGCTTTAAATCATGTACTGGATAATTACTCTCGTGAGACCTTAATTATCTCGATGCATAATTTATCACCTTTCCATACTGCATTAACACACATTCCAATCCTTGATGCGAAGCATCACAGTATACTATATAACCACTAATTCCTAATGGAATAGTCAACACTAGTGTCGTAGTCAACTGATGTTTCAATTCCTCAAAGCTTCTCTAACATTTGTCATTCCATTTGAAAATCACATTCTTCCTTAGAAGTTTAGTCAGAGAGGCTGAGATCAATGAGGACCCCTCGACAAACCTCCAGTAATATCTGGCTAATCCTAGAAAACTCTGAATTTCTGATACATTCTTCGAAGCCTCCCACTTCATTACTATCTCTATCTTCTTCGGATCAACTTGTATACCTTGTCCATTTACTATGTGACCCAGAAACAATACTTGATTCAATCAAAATTCACGTTTACTGAATTTGGCATACAATAGTTTCTTTCTAATAATCTATAAAATTTCACTCAAGTGCTCAGTATGCTCTTCTCTACTATTTGAATACACCAAAATGTTATCGATAAATACTATCACAAAATGATCCAGGTAGGGCTGAAACACCTTATTCATCAATGCCATAAATGCAGCTGGGATATTAGTCAACCCAAACGACATTACTAAAAATCCATAATGCCCATACCTGCTCCTGAAAGCACTTTTTGGTACATCAGTCTAAACTAACTTCAATTGATAATACCCCAATCTCAAATCCAACTTAATGAACACCTGAGCTCCCTATAACTGACCAAGCAAATCATTGATTCTAGGCAACGGGTACTTCTTCTTCATTGTTACCCGATTCAGTTGCCTATAATCAATGCACAGTCTCAAAGTTCCATCTTTCTTCTTCACAAATAATATGGGAGCTCCCCAGGGTGATACATTGGGTCTAATGAAACCCTTTTCCAACAACTTCTGCAACTGAGCCTTCAATTCCTTCAGTTCCAAAGGTGCCATCCTATATGGAGGAATTGATATAGGAGCAGCACCTGGAACCAGGTCGAACGTGAACTTTGTTTCCCTATCTGGAGGTAAACCAAATAATTTTACAGGAAACACATATAGGAATTCCCTAACAACAAGAATGTCCTGTAAATTTTTCTCAGTTCGAGTATCAATGATGTGGGCCAAATAAGCCTCACATCCTCCTCTGATCAATCTCAGTGCACTCAAGAATGAGATTTATCTAGTTGGCATTGCTTAACTAATACCTTTGAATACTGCTCTCTGCTGATTAGGGAATTCTAATATTACCTCCTTAGTGTAGCAGTTCATGATAGCCCTATGAGCGGTGAGCCAATCCATGCTTAGGATAATATCTATCTCCCTTAATTGTAGTACAATCAAGTCTATCTCCAATTCTGCCCGATCAATTCAGATCAAACACCTCTTGCAGACCTCTCCTATTACTGTAATACTACCTATTGGTGTACTCATCTCTAATCTATGTTTTAACAATTCTCTATCATAATGTAACCTAGATGTCATATACGGTGCGATAAAAGAGTGCGTAGATCCAAGATCTAGCAATGTAAAAGCTTCATAAGTAAATATAAGTAACACACTTGCAATGAAATCTGGAGAATTCTGAGCCTTCTGTCTAGTCATTGCATACACTCGGGCTTGAGACTGTGGTTGGTTTCTCCGTACCTCTGTCCTGAAATTAGGGCTTCCAAAGCTCATTTTGCTTTTACCACGTCCTCTCTGTCCAAACCTGCTAACTCGGCTCTACTGGACAGTAGTTTCAATTACTCCTCCTCTCCTACCAGATTGTGCTTCATACACCATAAAACAGTCTATGATCTGATGGTTAAATAAGCCACATTGAAAGCAAGCTCCTAATAGTTTCTAGCATTCACCACCGTGCTTCTTCCCACAGTGCTCACAATTCGGTAACTGACTCAATACTGTACCTCTTCCATTACCAAACTGTATACCTCTATCTGAATCCTGACTATCTTGATCGAGTCAATGGTCTAAAAGATTGGTTCTGATGCTTGCTAAGCCTACTGCCAGAACTACCCTGAGACTCACTAGGCCTCTTCAGTCTAGACTTTGATCTGTATTCGAATTGACTGTCATTTAATAATTGCTCGATTTGGATTAAGGCAACTCGTAGTTCTGAAAAACTACCCAGGTTAGAAATGGCTAACCTTGTTTGAATCTCTATGTTCAACCCATCTTCGAATCTCCTGCACTTGTCTTCCTCAGTAGGAATCAAGGTAGTAGCATATCCCATCGGTTCGTTAAACTTTATCTCATACTCCGCCACAGATAAACTGCCCTGCTTCAGATCTAGAAATTCCTTCATCTTTCAGTCCAGGTAGATCTTAGGCATATAGTTCTCTTTGAAGACCCTCAGAAAGTCTTTCCATTTCAAGTTACAAGGACTGGTTGTACTGCCTGGAACACTCTTCCACCATTGGTAGGCTGGGCCTTGTAGTAAGCAAAATACATAGACAAACTTCTCGTTTGACTCACAGTCCATCTGATCGAAGACTCTCGCCATCCTCTCTAGCCATCCCTCAGCCTCTGCACGGTCTATACTTTTGTAAAAGTCTACAGCCCCCTTCTTTCACAATTTATCGTACCTCCGTTCCCTTCTGTCAGGAATTCTTGGAGGCATTCTCTCCGGTCGCGACACAGAAGACTCCCTACTAGCTCCTACTGATTTTAGGTTGTTTATGTCAGCTGATCTTCCCACTTGATCACCTATAGTAGATGACCTATAATAGACAATAACTTCAATTACTATTCACATTTCTCACTTCGATGCCTAACATTCCTATATGTCCCAATGGATGCTAACCATGCTCTGATACTAACCACTGTAGTGCCCCCCTTCCATCAGCCATTTGCTCGGAGCCAGTCAGATGTTCATGCATGTGATCAACGGAATTGGCATGCTAACTATATCACTTTCACTTAACTCATGACATCATAATTTAAAAACATAAGAATCACAATATCTAAAAACCTAATTCCTCATTTTATTTTATAAATAAAATGTACATTATAACTTTGGAACGTCATCCATATAGGTACAATATCAACAACCTATCAAAATCTACTACTCTGTCTACAAAACATGTTACACATATGAGGAATTGACAAAAATCTAGTCTAGATACTTCAGTCCAGCTGACTGACCTTTGATCCATGTCTTTAATCCAAAAGCGATACTAGTTCTCTTCTAAATTGACTTAGAAGCTATATCATCTCTCTCGAGCTTGAAATGTCAACGTTGCAATTTTGGGTAAGTTTTGCAAACTCCGTGAGTTAACCATCCTTGATAGTTCACACATATCACATAACACATCATTCTCATTACTTCATTTATCATTATGTAACATCACAAAACACTTTGTTCAAAAAATTTCACATAAATCATTCAACACAATTCAACAATACATTGCAATCATTCAAATCATACATATCATGTGTACATGCAATGTTCATGAGACTCACATTCGTTTATTACATTGTTATGACTAAGTGCCTTTTTCGTTGTTCCGTATTTGTTATGGATACAGGGCTCATTAATACTGTCCCTTATCTATTGGGGATATAGGGCTCATTTTACATAGCGAGCCCGAGGCTCTTACCACTTCTGAGCTTTAAGCTCTTTTTACTAGCGACCAAGTCACAATTGCCTTTATGATTCATGCATTCATGTAATGAAATGAACTACACTTATTCATTCATTTTGTTCGATCAATCACGTTCACATTCTCTTTCTCGTTCACATTTGTCATCGGACCTTGATCTGGCATTCAACATTTAAATGTTGAGAACATTTATTCAATCAAATTCACATTCAATGAGCACTTCCAATATATTATTCATGCATCAAATATCTCGGACATTCAATGTCCGGAATCAGTGTATACACATCACATAATAATTCAATACATAATTTAACAAACACACAATCAAGGTGAGACCATCTTAGGTTACTCACAGTTTGCTTATTGCCTTGAAGTCCCAGTAATGCCTGGAAGCGGTCGCTTAATGTGCTCTTTTATAATATGAAAACATACATATTTAGCATTACTACTTTGCACATTCACATGAATAATCGATGTATATATGTCAAGTATAATCCATGTTCAATGACAAATTCCTGGGTATATTTCCTTAATACACATCTTAGAATCAATTAATATCATCTTCCAATCATCCTTTAATACCTATTACACTTTGTCTACTTTAATCACCTCATTCAACATCATCTAGGTTCAATTAAGATCTCATTCAAGCCTAAATACATCATAAGAAAGCATTGCTAAGTCAATAACTTATATATATTTATGATTTTGGGACAATAAGCATAAATTTCATTGTGGATGTCGAATTAAGGTCATTCAAGTATGCTTTCGAAGAGGACTTCGAGTTCTACAACTTTCGTGAAGACCCCAAAGAGAGATTTTAATGTCAAAGCAAAATTGCACATTTATGTAAATGTCTAAAGAATGTCCGCCTAACGGATTTATGTCCCTCCAAACTGACATGAACGAGTTTGGAACGTTGGAATTCTAGAGAATGCCTGCCTAGTGGACTTATGTCCCTTCAAACGGATATAAATGGGGCTGGAATGCTGGAATTCCAGAGAATGTTCACCCAGTAGACCTGAAGTGCACTTAACGGATATCTACTGGCTATTTTCCATATTTCCAACTTTTACATTCACATCTAACATATCTTATGCAAATCTTACATCATGACCTGGAACCACATTAGGCACATGACAACTACCACATACCCGGGCTAAGGATACTCACAGTACTCTTAACCCGACTATGCAAGGCTAACTGGATATCTTTAAAAACATTTGGACAACACAAAGAGGCTCACACATAAGGTCATTTGCAAACCATAAGATAGTCAAGAGTTAATTTACAAAATTATGAAGCATATCAACATAATCATGAGCCATTATACAATAAAAGTACAAAACAAATACTACCCATGTGTGGTAATACAACAAAAGTACAAAATAGAGACTACCCACGTATTGTAATACAACAAAAGTACAAAAAAGAGACTACCCACGTGCGGTAATACCCCGAAAATGACAAAAAGATTGCACGATCTACTCAGAACTTCAAACTAACAAATTAACCTGCGTGGTTGGGAAGTGGAAGGGGTAAGAACACTACGTACTCAATGAGATGAAAGAAACATATTTCGCAAATAAAACCCGACACACACCAAAACGATCTAAATAACCTAAGGACGGTTTTACAGATCTAACATGCATATAACCACCTATGAAGTGAATATGCACGACATAGAAAAACATAGACCTAGTCTATGACTTATGTCATACTGGTTAGGAACTACATAGGCCTAGCCTATTTATCACTCTTTTAGTGAACATAGGTTCCAGTTCCAGTGTGCATGAGTATAAAAGCATCATATGTAAAAATCAAATCTCGTCAGGAAGCTAAATCTTATAATAAGCCAAAACAATTATATGTGTCACCACTAGTCGACCAAACTAGTGTGCACACCCACCGAGTCCCAGTATTGGCTCGACTTTCATCTGTGGTGAGTCCATACTACAGTTGATAAGAGCGTCATGACCCTAGGTGATGACCTCGTTGGTGACCATACCTCTAGGTGTGCAATCACCCGCGAGTCCTGTAGAATGGCATCGTTATAAGGACTCAACTTTTATGTACCAGCGTCAAGGGTATAAGAGTCGCTAAATCTGTTGAGCCCAATATGCGATTGGCCAATCGTTTCCTTACTAATCACAAAAAATCATATATAAATATTAAGTACAAAAAAATCAAGTAAGGTACCATGCCTTTATTTATCGGTCTAATCGATAACATGGAACCTTGCTATAGCTCTAAGCCAAATAAGAACACATACATGCAGCATACATGACTCAGTTATGCATATGTAAGTTTCAAAACGTTATTTCATGCAGTAAAAGTTATCTTTTGCATTCCAAGTGCAAAGTTATTAAAAAATATAGTTTCAAAATATAAAACATTGTCCTTTGCACTTCAAGTGTAGGTTTGTTGAAAACAATATCATTCCTCAAAATATGAAATAAAAACATCAGTTTCACTCCAATTGTAAAAAGTTATTCAAAACAATGTCATTTATTAAATTCATAAGTATACTAGCATCTATTTGAGAATCAATTCTACTATGCATTACCTAGGTTCAAAATTCACATACAAGTCATCATGCATGTCTTGGGATGTCCTAATCCCATTTGAGAGATAGGTTTCCCCAAACTCATCTAAAAAAAAGGTGTACACTCCTTTAACTTCAACAATCCTCTATGCAAGCTCCTTGATCTATAGCTCCCGAGTCTTTATACATACAAATGTAATATAATTACCACTCAAATATATAACTTATATTTATATAACATCACATAAGTGTATAAAACTCAACCTTATTATTCACATAAGCTTTCTTTTGCATTTTCCAAGGCATTTAATTCCATGATCCAATACTTACATATTTCAAAGCATAATTGAGCATATTTTTATCTAAGCACATTAGGCCAATACTCATCAATCTAAGCAACAATTCAAGTTTACTCTTAAGTAAACATGAAAGCCTCTTTTCAATGCACACCATCAAAATCCTTAAATCCTAAGCCAAGTTCTCTTGGGCATTTTATCAAACACCTAATGTGCATTACTTTCAAGTTATTTTTTCAAGGCTTTATCATAGTAATTCATGCTCCAATCTTGGTATATAACAAGCACTTCCAAACAATAATACATTTCACCACTCCATTAACTCCAATTCCCCTTATTTAATCCATATTCATCATAATTATACCACTCATCACATTAATCCATTTTTTCCTCCATAATTTCGGCCAAGCCTTATTCCATATACTTCTTCTTCACTTTTTTTTCATCAATTCACATTATAAATACATAATTAACACCATAGAATTCATTTAAACCATCAATTTCGAAAGATATTCAAAATTTCACAAACTTTCACCAAAGAAAAGGGCATTTTGGTTTTGGCTTAAGGAAACTTCTCCAGGACTCTTTTCATTCATCTAAACCATGTTTCATGTGTATTCAAGCATGGAGAACAATATATCTTAACTACAAACTCAAAATCATAATGTAGAGAGAGATGAGACAAAATTTATGTAACACCCCACTCCCGCAAAACCCGAACCCGATATCGACAGTGATACCCGGATCCGTGCCCCGCGAGGGTGGC
>JAOQML010000008.1:11572545-11599629 GCA_027568935.1 Erythroxylum urbanii
AAATAAAAATGTTTCATAATTAAAAATTAAATGCATTTTATAAAAGATAAAATGTAATTAAATGTTAATTATAAAACTTAAGAAAAAATTTATAGACAAACTAAGACTCGTCATCCTCAGTTCTACTTACATACTTTGACTCAAATATTTGTTTGACCATCTTTTTAAGCTTGGTCAACTCTCTTTCAATACGGTCTAATTTTTGTTTATTATGCTGTAATTTTCCTCAGTACACTCTAACTTTTCTTCTGTACGATCTAACTTTTCTTCATTACATTGTAACTGAGCCTTAAGCGATCAGTTCTTCTCTTAAGGCGTTGTTACATATGCTGGTCGTGACAATAATAAACTAATTGGCTTAGGGTCATACCCAAGACCTTTGATATGCCCTGATCTTGTATCAAGGACGTTGATGCAAATATCAACCATATTGGGCTCATTCCCGTCAAATAATGATTTCTGCAATAACTCCTGCATCTTATCCTAAAATATAAAAACACAAAATCGAGATGTAATTCAAATATTATTAATTAGTATTACATAAATAAATAAACTTTAAAATTAAAATTTTTATACTTCCATAATTATTTTGTGCTTCTTCAGATGTTCAACCTTTACCTTCGTTGTAACTTGTTAGTTTGTAAAGTGTGATCCTATCACACTCTTGTCCATATAGTTGAGTGTGACTTTGTTATATGAATTTAAAAAATTGAAACACAATAGATTATATTGTATTTACTAATATAATAATAACTCCTAAACAAAGAACTTACAATTCTTGTCGTACAACAACAAATAATTTGGAGCTGGTGTTGTGAGGAGTTTTTACTTTTCCTCTATTAACCTTGACTTTCTCACACATTTCCTAAATAAAGAAAAGAAATAGTTATTAAATTGTGTAACAAAATTAATGGAAGCAAATGTGAAGAAAAAGAAGACAAATCTTAACCTTGGTAGAGGCCTAATAATCACATATTTCACTCCAATTTTTTGGAGTTACCCATTCTAGAACATGTTTCCTTACCTCCTCATTCGAAGGAAAAGACTTGTAGTATTTATGAAGTCGATAATGATGATCCTTTACCCTTTGTTTCAACAGTGAACTCATACAGCTTAAAACTTCGGGGTTATCGATATCGACGATATTGAGCTTTATCTATCAACAACACGTACAAGTTAAACTAATCTTTAAATAAGTAAAACAAAATTGCATATAATTAAATAAATTGAAAAATTATCGAAGGTTTGTCTAAAGCATTCTGTAGCAAGCTGTCTTCCTTTAACTACCTAACATGCTAAAGGCAAGGCAATTCATTCCTAACAACAACTCCTAACTCACTGGACAATTTTGCTGATTCGATCTTGTCAACAAGATGACATTGCATAGGATCAATATGCACAAACAACTTGTTGTTCATTGCACATTCATACTTTGCAACTCAGAACCTTTATTGATACCTCTACCTCTTTTTCTTATACTGGTATTGGAAGCTAACAACAAAAGAATAATAATAAGAAAAAACATATTAAACATGTAAATATATATTTGAGCATAACTCTAATTATAGGTGGTAAGAATAATAGACCCGAAGATTCCTCAGCACTAGTTGAGGTAGATAGAGATTGTTGTTGACTGGCTTCATTGTTGGACAAACTCGGTGGTTGTGACTCAATAGGGTCGATTTGATTTGGTTGTTATGAGGGAGGAATATCGTCAGTAGTTGCCATGATATTGAATATCTATAAATGAAATATCAACATTATGCATAATCTTTACTCAAACATCAACATTCAACATTAATATAAGCCAAACATGAATGTTTCACATAAATATAAGTTAAACATCAACTTCTGTAAAAAATGTAACTTAAACATGAATATTTAGCATAAACATAACTCAAACACACACCAACATTCTGCATAACAAAACTCAAAATCATACACCAACATTTAGCATAACATAACCCAAACACCAACATTCCACATACATGAGGCAAACACCAACAATCCATATAAACATAAGTAAAAGAACAACATTTGCATAAACATAAGTCAACCACTAACATTTCGCATAAACATAAGTAAAAAAATCAACAATACGCATTAACATAAGTGAAATATCAACAATACAGATTAACATAACTCAAACATCAACATAACATTTCAGAGAATATAATCAATTTATTTACCTCAATCATCATGATCAAGATTTTGAAAATCATCATCTAATTACATTATCATTGGACTCTTCCTCACTAATATATTCGGCCAAAGTATCATCATTGTCATTTAATTCATCCTGAGTATAGTCTTCATTTGTTTGTACAATAAGATTGGCTTGGACTTCATTTAGTTGTACTATATTAGGATCAACATCTCTCCTATAGAATGATAATACATCTTCATCTTCTATTAGAATGGCTTCATTATTGAACTCCGATTCGATCTCTTGATATACTTCATCTTCATCCTTTATGAATTGACCATTATCCCATTCACAAAAATCGAAGAGATTTCAATGTTAAAACTTTTGAACAACCTTCCAATTGTTACCCAATACAGTATTGTTGAGGTAGAAAACTTGCTTCACTTGACTTGAAAGGATAAATGGGTCATTATCATACCATATCTTACTAACATTGATGCTAGTAATATTCCCTTTCACTTTAATGTTAGTAATATTAAACCATTTGTACTTAAATAAAATAACCTTCTTATCCTTAAGGTAGTACAACTTTATTATTTCAGAGATGACGCTGTAGAAGTTAATAAAATTATCGCTTGACATCCTCAACAACAACCCCATAATTTCGGCTTCTAAATCGACTGTCTCGATCTTGTATGTGAAATCTCACCCCATTAACAATGTAACCTATATATTTTTCCCATAAATATAAAGCCCACATGCCAAACAATATAATGTTGTTGTCACCTCTTACACGTTATGGTTATGTAACCGTATTATCTGTACGAAAAAATAAAATTAGAAGTTAATCTGACATACAAATTGTCATACGTTCATAATATGTAATCAATATGTAACTTACTCAATTTCTAAATCATGATACAAATTTAGGCTTATGTATTTCTTCAATATTAATAATCCCTTTGCTTCAAATGGACTCTTTGTTCTCTTTATTTAAAAAAGAAAACATAGTAAGGAAATGAGATTTAATCACAAAATTCTAATATGATTGTTTGAATCAAAAGTAATATACATATTCCATATATATAGATATTGACTTTCTCGCAATTGTTCAAAATATACCAATGGGCGATTTTGAATTTGTCTTTAGTTAACTCCATATATTTACCCACACTAAGTAGCCTTACTTTTTTGGAGAAATTTGACAAGCTACCATCTTCATCAAAATCAAAGTTATGTTTTTGTCTATTAAATCTTATCTCTATGTCATTTAAGTACATCGAACAAAATTTCAAGCATTCATTTGTTACATAAACCTCTACAATAAACCCTTCAAATTGAGCTCTATTACGTACATAATGCTTAAGAGAGCATAAACACCTTAACAAAATATAAAATATTAGCAATTGTTACTAACAAATAACTTTTTTAAAAAATTAAAAGTTAATATGAATTACCTTTCAATCGGGAACATCCATCTAAATTGAACCGGTTCATAGAGTTTTTCTTCGTATGGTAAATAAATTGCCAAATGAACCATAACATAAAAAAATGATGAGGGGAATACTAGTTCAAGCTTACACAGAATCAAAGCTATGTCTTTTTCTATTTTGTTAAGCTCTTCAACTTTAAGTGTCTTACAAAATAATTGTTAAAAAACTCACCCAATTGACCCAAAGTTACGGACATGTCCTTCAGTAAACATCCACATATTCCAACAAGAAGTAATCGTTGTAAAAGTACATAAAAATCATGACTTTTTAACCCTGATACTTTTTCCTCTTTAACATTCACATAATGACCTATATTTGACGCATATCCTTTAAGAAACTTGACTGATTTAAGAAATTGATAGAAAGATTGCTTCTACCTTTTTGACATGTTGTAACAAGCAGGGAGAATATTGTATAACCCATCATCTCTTCTTTTCAAATACAAGTTTTTTCTTATATTCATGTTTTCCAAGTCAAGTTTATCATTAAATATGTATTTTGATTTTCCAAAAATTCCCATCACAATTCCTAAAATATTCTCACAAATATTTTTCTCAGTATACATCACATCAAGATTATATCTCAATAGTAATTCCTTCCAATATGGCAAATTTAAAAATATGCTTTTTTTAATTCCAATTGAGGTCAACATCATTTCTCTTTTGCTTTCTATTACTTAGGTATTTGCCAGGTGTAATGTCACCCAAATGTGATAATTGGTAAACAATATCATCACCAAACAACTACAAATAAGTTTCACTCAATTCTACTTTGCCTTTAAACAATTTGTTTCTTCGTCATCTATGCCCATGTTCCAAGTAACAACTATGACTTGTATAACATATTTTACTTCGTAGCCTCATTGAATAAGTTTGATGGTTACATGTAGGAAAAGCCATATATCCTTTAATGCTCCACCTATACAAATTCTCATAAGCTGGGAAATCATTTATAGTCCACAAAACAGCGGCATGCCTTATAAATGTTTCACCTTTAACAACATCAAAAGTTTGTAATCCATATAGATTGTTTAAGTCATCAATTAATGATTGCATGTATACATTGATATCTTTACCAGGAGCAGTAGGTCCTGGAATGAGAAAAAACAATAATATAAAAGGCTTCTTCATACACTTTCATGGAGGTAAATTGTATGGCACTAGAATTACTGGCCATATGTTATCATTGGTAGAAACTAACTCAAGTTTTCGCAACAATTGGTATCAGAGCTAAGGTTTTTTCTTAGTATGCTCTATGGTTGCAGTGTGGTCTAATCTTCTACATTAGAAAAGATTTTTCCTTGGGCTATTGATATTTTGCATTGACAGCTATTGAATAGAAATTGTAGCAGAGATGACAAAAATTAAAGATACGATAGAAATCAAAGAAAGGACTGCTGTGACAAATGCAACATTTAAGATGTAGATTTTTTATAGTACAAGTCCTTTCGACATGTGGCAAAGTGAGTTTCAAGACACTCTTTTTCATCAAAGTCTTGACATTTCCATTAAAGAAAAGAAACCAAATGATGTTGAGGAGAAAGATTGGAAGACTATAAATCATTCAGAATGTGGTGCAATTCGATCATGTCTTTCGAGAGAGCAAAAGTATGCTTTCTCAAAAGAAACTTCTGCATCTAAATTGTGGAATGCGTTGAAAGAAAAATTCCTGAAGAGAAGCAGTTAGAATAAGTTCCATATAAAGAAGAGTCTGTTTCATTTCTCTAATATTATGGGTATCACTATAAATGATCACATCATCAGTTTTATTAGTTACTAATTTAATGAATTTAGATGTGACATTTGATAATGAAGATTTCACTTTTATGTTGTTAGGATCCCTTCTTGAGGAGTTTGAGTTTCTTGAAACTACTCTACTTCATAGGAAGGTTGCTGTGTCTCTTGGTGAAGTTACAGCTGCTTTGTACAGTCATGAATTGAGAAGGAAGACAAAGGAAGAACGTAGAAATGGAGCAGCAACAACTTTAGTAGTTAGAGTCCGTTCACAGAGGTAGATTAAAGGAAAGAAAGGGAGATCAAAGTTGAGGCTCAAATTGAGTAAAGATGAATGTGCCTTTTGTCAGGAAAAAGGGCACTAGAAAAAGGATTGTCCAAAGTCGAAGAATAAAAACAAACCTGATAAGGAAAAGGTTATTGCAAATTTGAATATTGCTGAATATGAAGATACAGACTCAAATCTTTCATTGGTTGTTACATGCTCAATAAGCCCTTCTAGTCTATGGTTGCTCGATTCAGGTTGTAGCCATCACATGTGTCCCAATTGAGATTGGTTCTCTAATTTTAGAGAGCCATAAGGTGGAGTTGTTTACACAGAAAATGACAATCCCTGCACCACAAATGGGATTGGTTCAATTTGCTTAAGGAATCACAATGGAAAAACCAGGACTCTGACAAATGTCAAATACACGCCAAGTTTGACAAAGAATCTCATTTCTATGGTAGTCCTAGAATCAAAGGGCTATATTGTAAATGCAACAAATGGAGTAATGAAAGTCACCTCTGGTGTACTTGTGGTAATGAAAGGAATTCGAAGAAATAATAACCTGTATTATTCCTAAGGTAATGAAGTTATTGGAACAACAATAGTAGCTTCTAATGTTGATCAAGAGCTAGAAGTAGCCAAGTTGTGGCATATACATTTGAGACATGCAGGTGAAAAATCCTTAAACATATTAGTAAATCAAGGATTGTTGAAAGGAGTTCGGGCCTACAAATTAGACTTCTGGAAGCATTGTTCAAAGGGAAGACAATAGTGAAATTTAGAACGGCAATCCATGATACGAAGGGTATTTTGGATTATGTTCACTCTAATGTGTGTAGACCTTCCAAAACAATTTCTTTGGGAGGAAAACACTATTATGTAACCTTTGTTGATGATTTTTCTTGAAGAGTATGGGTGTTTTTTTTTAAATGGAAGAAGATATTGGGAACTCAAATAGGCAGAAGGATCAAGCGTCTCCGTATAAATAATGGCGAGAGTATATGAGTGATCCATTTTTAAAAGTTAGCGAAGATGAAGGTATTACCAGATACTTCACAGTTAGGGATACACCACAACAAAATGGGGTGGCAGAATGTATGAACCGAATATTGCTGAAGAAAGTTTGGTGTATGCTATCTAATGCTAGGTTGGGCAGAGAATTTTGGGCTGAGGTTGTTACATATGCTTGCCATCTCATCAATTGCCTTCTATCAACTGCTATTTGTGGTAAAAAAACCTTTGAAAAAATGGTTTGAAAAACCTGCTACAGATTATGATTCCTTACATGTGTTTGGTTCCACCGTATACTATTATTTTAAGGAGTCAAAGTTGGATCCACGTGTAAAGAAATCAATTTTCATGGGGATCACCTCTGGTGTTAAAGGATATCATCTTTGGTGCATATAGTCAAAGAAAATAATTTTCAATAGGAATATTACCTTTGACAAATCTACTATGTTAAGAAAGATGACAATTGAAAATGTTAAGTAGACAGATGGTACTCCAAAAAAACTGGAGTTTGAAGGAAGAATTGTTACCCTAGAAAATGATGAAGCAGATTTAGAAACTTCTGTGGTAGAAAAGGAGCCAGAGGAATAAGAGGTTCTAACCTAAGAACCTCCACAACAACAATTACTAATTGCATTGAGAAACTGAAAAAGGAACATTTATGTACTTGCTCGTTATGTTAATATGTTATGCATCTCTAACTGAAATTGATGACATTCCCATCACTTATAAGGAAGCAGTCGGAAGTTTAGAAGAAGATAAGTGGAGGATAATCATGAATGAAGAAATACATTCCCTTCATAAGAATCAAACGTGGAAGTTAGCTAGCCTCCCAAAGGGAAAGAAGGAAATTGGATGCAAATGGTATATGTAAAGAAAGATGGATTTCTCGATAAGAATAATGTTTGTTACAAAGCAAGGCTGGTGGCCAAAGGCTATGCTCAGATGGAGGGAATTGATTATAATAAAGTTTTTTTCTCCAGTTGTAAAACATTCCTCCATTCGAATTTTGTTGGCATTGGTAGCACAGATTGATATGTAACTAGTTGAATTTGATGTAAAAACTGCATTTTTACATAGAGACTTAGAGAAGGAAATCTATACGACTCAGCCTGAAGGTTTTAAAGTTGTTGGAAAAGAGAATATGGTGTGTAAGCTTGAAAATCATTGTACGAATTGAAGTAATCTCCAAGGCAGTGGTATAAGTGATTTGACAAGTTTACGATGGGGCAAAAGTACACAAGAAGCAAGTACGATTACTGTGTGTATTTTTACTATATATATTTTCGTAAGCTAAAAGGTGGATCCTACATCTATCTTCTCTTGTATATTGATGATATGCTGATAGCTTCAAAGAATTAAAGAGAAATTGAGAGATTAAAGATTCAGTTGAATCAGGAGTTTAAAATGATGGATCTAGGTGAAGCCGAGAAAATTCTTGGCATGGAGATAAGTAGAGATAGAAAGTTAGAGAGTCTATGTTTGAATCAAAAGCAATATTTGAAAAAGGTACTACAATGTTTTGGCATGAATGAAAAGTCAAAACCTATTAGTACTGTACTTGCTCCTCATATAAAGCTTAGTGTATCCTTATCTCCAAAGAAAGATGTAGAACAAGAGTATATGATTAATGTACCGTATGCAAATGTGTTTGGTAGCTTGATGCATGTAATGATGTGTGCGAGGCCTGACATTTCACAAGCAGTAGGAATCGTGAGCAAGTATATGCATGATCTAGGGAAGGAGCATTGACAAACTGTGAAATGGATTCTGCAGTACATTATGAACACCATAGGTATTGAATTAATGTTTGAGTAGGAGGAGAAAGGTGGTCATTGTCTAGTTGGATATTGTGATTTCGACTATGCTAGTGATCTAGATAAATGTCGATCACCTACTGGCTATGTGTTTACTCTTGCAAAGACACCAGTCAGTTAAAGGTCTACGTTATAGTCAACAGTTGCTTTGTTAACTATAGAGGCAGAGTATATAGTAGCTATAGAGGCTGTGAAGGAGGCAATTTGAATTCAATGCTTGATTAATTGGGAATTGGACATAAATATGTCAAAGTACATTTTGATAGTCAGAGTGTTATTCATTTAACAAAGAATCAAGTTTATCATGCAAGGACGAAATACATTGATGTTTGTAATTACTTTGTACGAGAGGTTCTAGAAGAAGGTGGAGTAGCAATCCAAAAGATTAATACCATTGAGAATCCTGCTGATATGTTGGCAAAGATGGTGACTGCAGTCCAGTTCCAACATTGTTTAGACTTAATCAATATTGATAAAAATTGAAGATGGCGCTATAAAGCGCATTTGAAGACACTACTAAAGATGAGTTTTATGAGAGATTTGAAAAAGAATGGGAAATATGTCAAGGTGGAGAATTGTTGACTTATGACATATTTTTATATCCCATATTAGAAAATTGTGAAGATGGAAGAGTCTCTTTAAGTTTTAAAAGGAGGGTTTCTTCATCTTGTTAATCATCCCAAAATTTCCTATCTTTTCTTAAGGCAAAAATTCTCTCTCTTTTTGTAATATTTAACTTGTATTATTTCTTGAAAATAGTGAAATATTAATTTAATAGTGTTTGAGGAAGTAGACATAATTGACTGAACCTCGTTAAATTCTGGTGATCTTTATTTGCTTATTTAATAGCTATTGTCAGGCATAGGTGGAGTGAATTATTGTGTTATTAAATTACATGTCTAGGAGGTTAGGTTTTAAGTGGGACCATTTGTGACCCCTCCAGTATTTCTTGGGAATTTACCTGGTGTGATTGTTTAGTACAATTGTCACATTTATTCACCTAAGCAATAATGCTCAAGGTGAATTTGTTATTATTGATGGAAATTAACCTGAGTTTCCGCAACATCTTCTACATCATTATTGTTAGTATCATCATAACCTGTACCAACATTTCTACTACAACTTGCTTCCTTACTTTCTCCATGATAAAGCCATGGAGTATAGAATTTATCTATGCTTTGGATTAGCAAGTGATTATATACTACATCTTGACTTTAAAAGTTAACATTTAAGTAATCAATGCAAGGATAACGAATACGACATCCATCACCCATTTGATGTTGTACAAATTGCATGAAACTTTTAACTCCCTCTACGTATATTCAGTGGACCATTTCTAATAAGACATCCAACTTGTATCTAAGTAGTTATACAAGAAAAGTTACTACTAAATAGAGTATTTCTGATTGAAGTTTGCTCACAAAGTTCTAAAGCAAAGAAACACTAAGGTATGTGACTTTGTTTACACTTGTGAATTGAGAAAGGGACTTTTCGCTATCTCTCCTAGGCTCATGGAATTTCTCATCGATAAGCCTCATCAGAGTTGCATCACCAATTTCCAGCCTATATACCATCATACGTTTCTAAGAATATTGCAAACCATAACACAAAACCAACACATCCTTTGCATTCACACAAAACCCGAACATAAAACTCATATATCGTTAAAGCAAAACATATGGTAGACATTAGTTAGATGACTTATCTAGATGGATGAATAACCACAAACTACAAAAAATATGGACAAGGTTGGTCAATTATCGATGCTCTGAAACACAAATTACAACCTGTGAAAAAGACAAATTTGTATTTAATATAATACATTTATTTTAAAACTACAATTTTTAGACACATAACTAGTGTCTTAGTATTAACAAAGTTTCAACGACTTTATTGCAGTTATGGGCCCACTATAGTTTGCGATGGAGGAAAACTTCAACCGAGAGTGAGAAGTCAGAGGACCCAAATCTGAGAGTGACATTATTTTATCGAAGTGTGCTTTAGTCAAACTTCTTATAGGCAGTAGTAAAATAAGATTCCTAACATATTTTAACATTCACTCAACCAATTAAACACTTACATTATAGATTTAAGGACTTATATATCAACTACTTATGTCATGGTATTCCCATTTCTTTTGCATGAAAAAGTTGACTATTTGTCTAAATTCAACGGTATCTAAACTTGAGGCTTTTAACATGAAAATTTTAAGATTTAATTTCATAAATAAAATGAGATATTTTGTTGAAAATGACATATCATAAACAAAATATATGTTATTTTTTGAACTTCCATCTAATGGTAATACTTCCTTACATAAGTTCCATTCCAAATGTGAAGTACATCAAAGCCATCTAGACTATCAAACTTGAAACCTCTAGGCCTAATAATATCCATTATATACATGGAGATATCTTCCTATAAAAGTTCCTTCTTTTGAGAAATTTTTTATTTTCATAAGACTGAGTCACCATTTTGGATATGCTAATGTCTTGTATTATAGGAGTTTAGCTATTTGGCTCTTTATTAGTATGCAACATCCATGTGAACTTTAATTAAGTCAAATTCTAAGTGTCGTTGGTCATCGTTTCTCTAAGGATTGTATACTTATACCCTTAAACTTAGTAATGAGCTCTATAGGAATCAAGGCTTTAACTTCAAAAGCAAAATTAAATGGTGTTCTCTAATAGTTCTTGGTGTTTGTCATTATGTGAATAAGATATTTACAATCTTTTCATCCTATAGTACTTCAACCTTAAGAATGAATCTTAGGTATAGCACGGTGAAAGATCTTGTGAAATAATTGCCAACTTATAATCAAATATTTTAAGCCCAAAGTTAAAAGCATTTTTATTTCTTTTTTTATTCATCTATTACTCTTCCTTTTTATTTACCCTTATTATTGCTTTAAAAAATTTTATTTCTCTAAGGATTGTATGCTTATACCCTTATTAATCTTCCTTTTTACTTACCCTTATAAATTACTTACCCTTATGATTGATTAAACATTTTTATTTCTTTAACGATTATATGCTTTTACCCTTATTAATCTTCCAATTTACTTACCCTTAAAAATAAAAAATTATCATAGAAACATAATTGCTTAAAAATTACTTACCCTAATGATATTATTTAATTGTCATACTTTTTAATATTTTGTTAACTTTATGTATTTTTATTAAAGCATAGCATAACCACCATTGAGAACATAACACAACCACCATTGAGGACTTTCATTAAACACCTTACGGGCAACTAGATTTCAACCAAAAATAATAAAAATAATTCTCTCTTTTCCCTTTCTTCGCCAACATTAACACATATTTATAACCATTCAACCATTATCAATGTAGCACCTCATTCCCATCTGACACATATTCGTACGCCCGTTAGATGAATGTGCATATGCCAGACAGAAATGGCATGCTAATTATTTGACTTTTACTATATCGTATGGCATCATAATTAAAATCTAGAAATAACACAATGTCTAAAATCCCAAAATTTCCTCATTTCATTTCATAAACCATAATTTACAATGTAGCATTATATCCATCATCCATGTTTATACAATATCAACCTATCAGAGTCCACAGCTCTGTTTGAAAAATATACTACATACATGAAGAATTAACAAAAATTAAGACTAGTCCTTCAATCCCAGCTGACCAACCTTTGAGCTATGTCTGCTATCCAAAAGTTGTATAAAATCCCTTCTAAGCAATCTTAGAAGCTAAGTCGTCGCTCTCTCAAACTTGAAAATGTCAACGTTGCAATTTGGTTGAGTTTTGCAAACTCAGTTGAGTAACCATCCTCGATGGTTCACTCATATCACACATATCACAACAATTCATACATTCACATAATTCACATTTATCAACATGTAGATCACGACATACTTTGATCATAAACTTTCACATTTTTCGATCAACTCGATTCCACATTTCAATTGCAGTCATTCAAATCATATAATTCATGTGTATATGCAATGTTCATGAGACTCACATTCATTTATTTCGTTGTTGTGACTGAGTGTCTTTTTCACTGTCCCATATCCGTTGTGGATACCGGGCTCAGTTATATGTCCCTTATTCATTGGAGATACATGACTCATTTTACATAGTGAGTCATATGCTATTACCACAGTCTGAGCTTTAAGCTCTTTTTCACTGGCGACTCTGGTCACAACTACCTTTATTTTTCATGCATTCATGTAATGAAATGCACCATACGTATTCAATCATTATGCTCGTTCAGTCACATTCACATTCTTTCTTATTCACATTTTTCATCGAACATTTAGTCCAGCAATCAACATCTAAGTTGAGAAACAAGTAGTCAATCACATTCACATTCAAATAACACTTCCAATGTTTTATTCATGCATCAAATGCCTTAGACATTGAATGTCTGGAAATCAGTACATACACATCATGTAACAATTCAATACATAATTTAATAAATAACATTCATAGTGAGACTACCTTAGGTTACTCACAGTTTGCTCTAGATAGCTTATTGCCTCAAAGTTCTAGCAACGTCTGGATGAGGTCGCTCTAATTGCTCCTCTATATCATACAACACATACATTTACACATATTACAACTTTGCACAATTATATAAGTACTCATTTATGCACATATGTATATATGGATTATGTACAACGCATGCTCAATGACAATCCCAGGTATATTTCTTTAATACGCATCTAATAATCAATTAACATCATCTTTCAATCAATTTTTAATACCTAATACACTTTCCTTACTTTAATTGCTTCATTCATCAACCACTAGGCTCATTCAAGATCCCATTCAAGCCTAATTACATCATAGGAAAACATTGATAAGTCAATAATTTATATATGTACATGATTTGGGACAATAGGCATAACTTTCACTATAGATGTCGGATTAAGGTCATTCAAGTACATTTGTGAAGAGCAATTCGAGTTCTACAACTTCTGTGAAGACCTTAAAGAGAGATTTGGCCTTTTATAGGGTCAAAATTGCTCATTTATGTAGGTGCCCTCGAGAATGTCTTCCCAGTGGACATATATATCCCTCCAAACAGACATGAATGGAGCTGGAACATTGAAATTCCAAAAAAGATCTGCCCAGCGGACATGAAGTCCACCCAACGAACCTTTTCCGGCCAATTTCTAGATTTCCAGCTCCTATAATCACATCTAACACATCCTATGCATAACTTATCATTCCTACTTCAATTTCTCTTCATTCTCACCTCCATTCCAATTCAAAACATCCACAAAACTCATCATACAAAATTGTTGATCATAATCACATAAATAGAGCATCAACCATGTTTATATATTCTTCAACATTTCAGCACACATTCAACTCCATTATCACCTTCCCTTTATCTATAAACCTTCATCCTAATTCTCCTCACTTCGAGACATTATACTATCACTTTCTTTCTCTTTTAACTCACTCTATTTCATCTCTATTACACTTAATAACATTCACGTTATTACACACCAAAAACAGAACATTTTCATCTTCAATTTTCTGCATATGTTTCAACTTCATGTTTCACCTTCATTTTATTCCTAATTATCACCTTAATTTATCTGAATTCAAAACACCTCGTTAGCCCTTTCTTTAACCTCAAAATCATTCTAGTTCATCCATATAACAACTACCTAAAAATTCATGTGATTGAATATTAAAAACAAAACATGAAAACTCCATTTATCTGTTAAATTTTCAACACAAATTCTGCATCATTTTGGTGATCTTTCAAGTTCAAACTCATCTCTACTACAATTTATGAAAGGTTAATCTTCTTAAATGCAAAAATAAGACATTCATATGCTTATTTCATCACTCATGATTGACACATATAAATTCATGATCAATTCATCAATCTCAAATTACTCATCAAATTAGTTTGATTTAACATTACCCATGATGATCAAAGCATAACTTACTTGATAAGACTCCAAGTTCTTCAAGATCTCACTTAGCCCTAGCTTTCTTCTCATACACGTTCTTTATCATCCAAGGTGGTAAGGTTGGGTTTTTTGTGAGAAATGAAGGAGAGAGTAAGATGAAAGTAGCAATTGATAAATGAAAGTAAGGTATAACGTTGATGGAAGTTTGGTTAATCAAAAAAAATTGTGAAGAAGGAGAATGAAAAAGAGAGTCACGAAGGAGATGAAGAAGATAACAAGTGAAAGACAACTATTTCTTATCTTTCACTTATAATTTTCGTATAAAACATGTGGGAAGTGGTAGTGACAAATGTCATTGTCACTTGTCACTCTACCATGGTCGCATTTGGACCTTTTTTTAATAACTAGTCTATTTAACTCCAATTTCTAGTCCAACTATCTCCCAATTTTCAATGACATATTTCATTAAATCCTAATGTCATTTATAAAAATTTCCATTGTCGTTTGACTCTTAATTCTACTTCCATTTATCAATTGTCCTACCATTTGACATTTTTCCTAGTCTAAAAATACCCAAAAATTCCAAAACTTTTCTAAATTTCACCAAAAATTCTAAATTAACATTAATACACTCCAATATAATTTTTAATACATATAAACCACAATTCATATCAAAAATCACATTTATAATTCAATTTTACATGGAAAAATGTCAATGAATGCATATATAATCATTTTACTGTGTGCAAACATTAATATTCACCTGTGTGTGCATGCTATATTATGCATAAGCATAAAATACACTTTTTTTAACTTCTCAATAATCTCTAATATACTATATTCTGGGGTTAGATAATGGGATGTTACATCCTTACCATATGACAAGATAGATGGAATGTTTGCGTAATGTTCAAGATGTAATGGAATGTCCTTTAGGGCTTCCAAATGGGAAGCAAACTACTGTTATAAAGGAGGAAACAATGGTGCTCAATAATAAATTGAAGTAAAGCAATGTTCTTTACACTAAGTTTGATGTGCAGTTTGATTTCCTTATTGCCCTTACTTGATGAATTAGATTGTGTGACTTAGTTTACTAACAAGTTTTGTGTTATATAGGACCACACTTCGAGGATGTTGATTAGTGTGGGTAAGCAATGAGAAGGGCTCTACTTCTTTTGTGCGATAGTGACTGTAACAAATATGAAAAGTAACTGCGAGAGCTCTTTTGATATGTGACATAAGTGGTTGAGACATCCATTATCTAAAGTTGTCAAGTTGATTCCTAATGCTAGTTCTTGTAGGAATAGTAGTTTATGGAATAAAGCATGTGAAGTTTATATTAAAGTAAAATAATTAAGAGATAGTTTTCTTGTTAGTAGTGACAAAACTTTGGAAATGTTTCAACTGATTCATTGTGATTTATGGGGGGCCTTATCGAACCCCAACTTTTTGTGGTGTAAGGTATTTCTTAACCATTGTTGATAATTTTTCATAGCCAACATGGATTTATTTATTAATTGATAAGAAGGATGTGTCAATGAATTTGTGAAATGTTGGAGCGTCAATTTAACAAAAAAGTGAAAGTTGTACGTAGTGATAATAGTACATAGTTTAGATGCATGAGTAATTTTGTTCATAAACATAACATTGAACATGAAACATCTTGTAAAAGAACTGAAAAAAAACGGATGAGTTGAGTGCAAACATATGTAGCTCGGGCATTATGCTTTCAAGCTAACCTTCCTATAGAATTTTGGGGGAATGCATTTTGGCTATTGAATATTTGATTAATCGAACACCCTCATTAGTCTTGAATGGTAAAACACCATATGAAATTTTGCATAGTAAGCCACCCTTGCTTAGACATTTGCGTGTGTTTGGATGCTTGTGCTATGTCTATAATCAAGATCACAAAGGAGACAAATTTATTAGTCATAGTCAAAGATACATTTTTATGGGCTATCCTTGTGGCAAAAAAGGTTGGAGAGTGTATGACCTAGAGTTGGGCATATTCTCATTTCAACGGATATAGTGTTTTGTGAGTGCGAGTTCCCTTACTTGAAAAAAGATAATGATGAACATAGTAATATGAAGGATTGGTATAGTGTGGATGACGATGGTGAAGTGGCTGTTATGACATAAAATTGTATGTCTTAGGAGAATGAATAATTTGCACAGGTTAATGGAGATATTGTAGTTGATGAAGTGTTGAAGAGTAATATGAGATGTGAGAATAATGAAACTAAAGAAGTTATGAATTCTAGAAGTTGTGAGAATAATGAAGTAAAGGGGGTTCAAGAGCTGTCAAGAATGAGGAGCCTTTAGATCATGGAAATCAAAATAAAATGCCATCGACTTATTTAAAAGACTTTGTGACAAATCCTATTTGTAAATTGAGCCCCTCTTCGAGTTCATATGCTCAATCATACTCCTCAGGCATGTCCTTCTCTATAGCAAATTATGTGGATTGTAATTATTTTTCTACTTTACTTTGAAAATTGTTGGCAGCTATTACTATAGGAATTGAACCTTAAACCTTTGTTGAGGATGTAAAAGATGAAAGATGGAGGAATGCATTGCAATAAGAAATATAAGCGTTGGAAAATAATAGCACCTGGACTATGGCAATACTTCATCTAGGGAAAAAGGCTATCAATTGCAAGTGAGTTTATAAAAGTAAGTATAATTTTGATTGATCAATTAAGAGGTTTAAAATAGGCTTGCAATTTTGGGAAACAATTAAGTTGAAAGGTTAGATTATAATGAAACTTTTAAACATGTAACCAAAATGGTGACTATTTACGTTTTCCTTGTAGTTGCAACAACTAAAAATTGGGAACTTCATTAAATGGACATCCACAATGTATTTTTACATGGTGAGCTTGAGGAAGAAATTTACATGAAGTTGCCCCTCGACTTTTGTTATGAGATACCCAATAAAGTTTGTTGACTCTAGAAATCACTGTATGAGTTGAAACAAGCTCCGAGATGCTGGTTTGCTAAGTTGGTTGGTGCTTTAAAATAGTATGGTTTTTGTCAATCATATTCAAACTACTCTCTTTTAACATTACAATGTGACAGTGTGCAACTTAATATGTTGATCTATGTTGACAATCTCATTATTTCAGAAATTGATGGTACTGCAATTCAAACTTTCAAAGCCTATAGGAGTTAATGTTTTTATATGTAAGATCTTAGTGTCTTGAAATATTTTTTGGGGATTGAGGTGGCTAGAAATCACACTGTTATTTTTCTATGCTAACAGAAATATACATTGGACATTAGTTCTGAAGTGGGTTTGTCGAGAGCAAAACTTATTGGTTTTCCTTTGAATCAGAACCATCATCTTCCCTTTGCTAACGGAAAGCCTCTTCCAGATCTAAAATGTTATTGTAGGTTGGTTGGCCTATTAATTTATCTTTCCGTTACAAGACCTGAACTTTCTTATAGTTTGCATATGCCCCAGTACAAGAGCAATGAGGTGCAAGGCTTCATGTGGTGCAATATTTGAAAGGTAATCTCGGTCAAGGAAATTTGTTTCGTGCTTACTGTAATTTGCAGCTATATGGGTGGTGTGATTCAAAATGGGCAGGTTGCCCTTTAACTCGATGATCTCTTATCGGATGATTTATTCTGCTTGGTAATTCTCCTATTTCTTGGAAGACTAAGAAACATCATATTATGTCTTCTTCTTTAGCGGAGGCAAAGTATCAATCCACATCCACAGTTATCTGTGAATTAAAATGGTTAAAGACATTATTATTATGGCTTGCTGTTGCACAACCTCAACCCATAAAGCTTTATTGTGATAGTTAAGCTACTTTACATATTACAACTAACCCAATTTTTCATAAATGTATGAAGCACATTAAAGTTGATTGTCATTTTCTACATGACAAAGTTGTTAAGGGAATCATTCTATAAGATAATGTACCTACTCATGTTCAGTTGGTTGATATTTTCACCAAATCGTTGGGGAAGTAATAATTTGATTTCTTTCTTTGCAAGTTGGGCATTCAAAATTTGAATGGTCTACCTTGAAGGGGGTGTGAGCTTATGATATATATTATATTTTTGGAAAACTTGTGTAGTCAACATATAACATATATTATTTTTGGTAGGCATATGTAGTCAGCTAGAGATTAGTTTTATTTAGGTTGGTATGCTTAAGGAGACAAATTTTCTAATTTCTTACAAATATGTAAATATGGTTTCTTAGGTTGAATAAAAACAAAGCATCTTTTGGCTAAAAATTTGTCAGTAACATGTTGTTTTTATGTGCAATGCTTGCATTAAAAAAACAGAACAAGCAATTTCTCATATCAATCAAAACCAGACAAGTGAAAAATGTCAAAGAGAAGAGAACAGATAGTCCTTATTACCCTTCATATTATTCTGAACCTTTTAGACTATAACTTTGTTAATTAGACACATCTTAGAGTCGTGAAAGGACATCAAGCATAGATTCACTTACTCTACATATGGCTTCTAAAGGATTTGGTTTAGGCATGGTAAGCCCTGTCCCTCTAGTCATGTCCACTTCTCCATCACCGGCTCTTTCCCATTCAAAGCACTAAATTAATGTTACTATTGTCAAGCTCAAGACTCTATTTGCAAGCCCAGCCTTAGGGCAAGCCTTCCTTCCTAATCCAAATGGTATTAACCTGTATACTTCATCATCAACATCTTCAAATCTTTCTGGCCTAAAACTTGTAGCATCCTCCCATACGTTTAGGTGCCTATGAATAGCCCATGCATTAACTAATAGCATTGTTTCTCAGGGAATATGGTAGCCTTCGATAATACAGTCGTCTGACAACTTATGTGGTACTAGAAGGGGTACTGCTGGGTATAATTTAAATGTCTCTATGAAGAAGTTCACGATTTCTCCATCAACTCTCAATGCAGATTCATCAATTTGACTCTATTTGGGGATTTAGGGTTAGTTGTTTATAAGTGTGAGTTGTGTCTAAAAGAAATCGAAGAAGAGAAGGTGTCTGATCAAGGCATAAGTCAAGATAGTAAGGAGTTGGTGTGTTAGTGAAGTATGTAAGAAGAACACGTGAGAAGCACATGCAGAAGAAATAAAGTGCATGGACATATAAACAAGTTATAAAAGCTACTTGTGGTTTATAAATACATCAAATTAGAGTCACACAGAGACACACATCATTTTTCCAACTCAAGAAAAAATAGAGTTAGAGAGTTGCTAGAGTACATACTGAAGAGTACTAGAGAGTTTTAGATAACTCTTGCAGGTGTTTTAAACACTACGTCTCTTGTAACAAATTCTTTCATTGAAGCTAGTGGAACCACCATCGTGAGATCCTTAGATGTAGATAGCAATTAAGCTATCGAACTAAGTAAATTTTGTGTTCTTTATTTTCTGCTACTCTTTAAATTCTGCAAAATCCAATTAGTGCCATCGGTCTTTTGTGGTAAAAGACAACATAAAGAAAGAATGTTCCTAACCTCAGTGGTATCAGAGCCAATTCGCAGCATTCTGAGTATTTAAGCATTCAAGACTCATCAAAAAAGCTGAAGTTACTACTATTCAAGTAAGCCTAAATCTTCATACCATTTTTTGGTCTACTTGTTACAGTCAAAACACTGTCAAGAATTATGTTTTCTTGTCTTCTTCTAAACTTCGTAACAAAATGGTGGGCAAAGAAATGGATGTGTTTAATGGTAGAGAAGATTTTACAATCTAAAAACTTCAAATGCAATCTTTACTTGAATCTTATGATTGTTATGATGCAATTAAAGAACAGTATGACACGGAGATATTCCCTGTTAAGAATCTGAAGTTGCAAAGACTTGCACATTGCAAATTAATGCTTCATTTATCACCTACTGTGATAAGGAAAGAGCAGAATTCTAATATTGCAAAGAAATTGTGGATGAAGCTTGATGAAATCTATGCTAAAAGATGCCCGCCTAATAAGATGACATTGTTATATAATCTGGCTAACTATAAAATGAATACTACTGTTTCTCTTGATGATAATCTGGATTATTTCTTCAAATTGTTGCAAGATTTAGAAGCTACAGGTGAAAAGATTTTAGAAGATCACCAAGCTGTGGTAATTCTAAAAGCCTTACCATTAGACTTTAATGCCTTCAAGAAGGTGAATAAACATGCCAGTGGAGAATCACTCACTATCAAGAGGGTGCTGAACTCACTAATGGAGGAAATCTTAGATAACAATCCATTCAAGAAGGAACCAGAATTCATGTTTATTGATAATAAATAAGAAAAGAAGCATAAGCAAAAGAATAGTAAGAAGGGAAATTGGCAGAAGGGGAATGACAGAGATAAGTAGTCTAAAGATAGGCAGAAAAGAAGAAAAAGTCTAAAGGGAAGAAGTGCTTCTATTATGACAAGGAGGGGCATTTTACCAGAGAGTGCAGAAAGAAGAAAAAAGATAAGGCTGCATAAGGTGGAGATGTTGGAAATGTGAAGAAACTTGAAGAATCTAGTGGTGATAAGCTACTGGTGGTTACAAAAGAGAGTGAAGAAGAAACTTGAAGAATCTAGTGGTGATGAGCTACTGGTGGTTACAGAAGAGAGTGAAGATCTCAGCAGAGAATAGATCTTTGACTCAGGCTGTACAATGCATGTCACTCCTCACAGAGATTGGTTCACCACATTCGAACCAGTTAATGCTAAAGTGAGGATGGCAGACTCGGGATAGCAACAGGTTGAAGGTATTGGAAATGTTTCCAGCAATATGTTTGATGGAAAGAAAAGAACCTTAACCAATGTTAGATTTGTGCCTAGAATAAGGAGAAATCTCATATTTGAAACCATTTTTGATAAACAAGGTTTTCAAATTAGATCTAAGGATGGACTTAGAGAAATTCTAAAGGATGGAAGAGTGATTATAAAAAGAGTTGAAAGGGGTGGGCTCTTCTATGTGATAGGCACTACTTAAGTGAACCTAACTATTGGAAATTGAGAGCTAGTTTCAACTAAGCAATGGCACTCAAGATTGGGACATACCGGGAACAAAAGTTTGAAGCATCTTTCTAAACAGGGACTAATTCCAAAAAAAGATATAAGGAAGATGGAATTATGTGAACCATGTCTGCTAGGAAAGCAACACAGAACTAGTTTTCAGAAAGGAGCTAAGAGAGCTAAAGAGATCATGGAATATGCTCACAGTGATCTCTAGGGGCCAGCTTAAGTATCCACTGTAGAAGGGATTAGATTTTTCATGTCCATTATAGATGACAAGTCTAGGAAATGTTGGGTCTATCCTACGAAAAGGAAAGATGAAGCATTAGAAATCTTCATCAAATGGCATAAACTAACGGAGAATCAGACAAGAAAGAAGCTAAGGTTCCTAAGGACAAATAATGGTCTTGAATACTACAATAAAGAATTTGAAGACTACTACAATAAGAAAGGTATTTAGAGGCATAAAACTATTAGAGCAACACCTCAGTAGAATGGTGTAGCTAAGAGACTCAGCAGAACACTCCTAAAAAAGACCAGATATATGCTACTATCATCAAGGTGTTCATAATCTCTATAGGGGAAGTTATTCAGACTGCAGCTTACTTAGTAAATAGATTACCTACATCTGCCAATGAGTGCAAAACTCCACAGGAAATCTGGAATGGGAAGAAGCCTAGTTTGACTCACTTAAGAGCCTTTGGATGTATTGCCTATGCACACCAAAAGGAAGGTAAGTTGGAACCTAAAGCAGTGAAAGGAGTATTCTTAGGCTATCCAGAAGGAGTTAAAAGCTACAAAATCCTATTGCTTCAATAAGGAGGTTTTAAAACCATTATTAGTAGAGATGTGAATTTTAAAGAAAATGAGTTTCCTTTGTTGTTCAGAAATCTTGCAGACTCTAACCTATAAGAGGAAATTCGGAAGCAATTGGGATCACCAACTACTTCAGTCCCCTTTTATGTGCCACCCGAAATAGAAACAGAAGAAGACAACACACAATATCATGATAAGGAACCTGTAAAAGGCCCTATTCATCATGAACACGAAACTGAAGAAACAGAAGGTGAAAGTGAGGAGAGAGTCTCACAAACAACTGCAAATAGCACATATGAAGCTCTACATGACTACCAGCTTACTAGAGATAGACAACCAAGATAAATGATTCCTAATAGGAGGTACATTGACTCTAATTTAGTTGAATATGCATGCCTTGTTGTAGAATCCATAGATTGCAAGGCACCAGAAACTTATGAACAAGCTATAGAGAGGATACTGAACAGTGGAAGTTGGCTTGCAAGAAGGAATATTCCTCTTTAATGAAGAATATGACTTGGGTATTAGTGTCTAAGCCACCTAAAGCAAAGTTAATTAAAAACAAATGGTTGTTCAAGCTTAAAAAGGGAGTTAAAGAGGCGAAACCTAAGATGTACAAGGCCAGGCTTGTAGCTAAGGAATATAGCCAAAAGGAGGGAGTTGACGAAAAGGAAAATTTTTCACCAGTTGTGAAGTTCAAGTCTATAAGACTCATCTTAGTGCTAGCTACAATCTATGACTGGGAAATCCATCCAATGGATGTCAAAACAACCTTCCTATATGGAAAGCTTAAGGAAACTATCTACACAAAACAGCTAGTTGGTTTGTAGATAAAGAAAAGCCTGACTATATCTGCCTACTACAGAAATGTTAAATGGGTTAAAATAAGCACCTAGGTAATGGACCAAGAAGTTTCATGAGGTTGCTACTAGTATGAAATTTAATAGAAGTGCATATGGCTATAATCTTTACTATAAGGACCTAGGAGAGACAAAAGCAATCTTTATGCTAGTCTATATAGATGACTTAATCATCACTGGAAAGGATCTAAGCAGAATTGAAGAGGTAAAGAATGCACAAAAGCTTATAGGAATGTAGATAATCAAGAATAGGAGGGAAGGAAAGCTATGGCTCATTCAAAAGAACTACTTCAGAAAAGTTCTTGGTCAGTTTAACATGGAACATGTAAAACCAAGTTATGTCCCTATAGGATCACATCTTCAAATGGTCTCTAGTAATAGTCCTAAGACAGAGGAAGAACAGAAAGCTATGGTACACTATCCCTATGATGTTGGAGTTAGAAGTATCATGTACATAATGGCATGTACAAGACTTGACCTAGCCTATGTAATCAGTATTCTACGCAAATTCATGGCCAATCCTGGTTTTGAACACTAGTAAGGGCTAAAGAATGTTCTGAGATTGATAGCGCATATTGAGTGCACTACAAAATTTACCTGACTCTGCACACTAAAATTTGTAGTAATGGTAAGTTAGGATCAAATCCCCAAGGAATGTTAAGTTAATTTTTGTAAAAAAAATTAATTGATGCAAGGAAAATATAAAAGGGGGGTTTGGATTTTTAAGTAATTTAGAAATTAAAGAAAAAAAAACTATCAAAACAAATTAAAAAAGGCAATCGAAAATGAGAAAAGTGCTGAATATAAGTAAGGTTTGGTTCTAAGGTCAACCTCAGCTTAAATATGATCACACATATTCCATCATCTTAACGTCTTTACAACTCTCTTCAAACTATTGATTTGAGACTAATAGAATGCTCTACTAATCCCGGTTTTCCCTTAGGTTATTTTTAATCAATATATGATTGCTAATTAAACCTAACTACCAAATAACCTAGGATATGGTCTCTAGATTCAATTTGGCAGTTGCATTATGAATTGGAAAATATAGGCAGTAACCTCACACGTTCGGATTATCTAACCTAAGTTATGTTGTTCCTAATGATTAACGATCATTAGATGCTACTCACAAACATAAAAAATAACGATTACGTATTACATTTAATGTTTTAGCGATAGGTTCGAAATAAAACAATTAAAATAACATATTAAGATCATTCATCCCTAAACCTAATCAAATCAACACCAACAACACAACAATCTGAAAAGAAATTACAACCTTAAAGTGATAAAAATAGCTTAACCGTGACTTGGTGTTGATATTCCCGTTGAATCGGCATCGGGAAGCTAGCCTTTCATCTCCATTTTTATGTTCCAAGTGTGAGTCATCTTCTCCATTTCGGTGGTGAAAAACAAAGGAACACCTAGCCCTCTCTCTATTCCACGCTACTTTCTCCCTTTGCTACTATTCATTGATGGGACAAATCAACATCTGTTCACCATTACTATTCACGCACCTCACTCCTTTCTTCCTTGATTCTACCACTCTTCTTATCTCTTCAAGCCGCTCCTCTCTTCTTTGTTTCTTTCACTCTTTCACTATAGCTTGATGGGACAAATTAACATGGGAGTTTTTATTCCTTCTCCCTATTCACGTAAATTCTCTACCGCAAGCTTTCTCCTTCACACAACTCCTATGCAGGTCACGCAACTCCCATTCTACTTTAGCTCCCATGCTATTTCCAACCCCACGAATTTGTAGCTCTCCTGTGATTCACTTGGTTCACGCTACTCTTGTGTTCTTCTAATGTTTCAGTTTTCAGGTATTCACTTGTTTCAGCTCTAGTTCATGCTACTCTTGTGTTCTTTTCCTTTTTCAGCTATTGGTTGCTCACTTATTTAGCATATATCTTCTTCTCCACTCACAAGCTTTCGTTTGCTCCTCCCTTTCACACAACACGCCCCCTTGCTAAGATAAAACTCAAATGAAGCAGCCTCCTCACATTTTCTTCACTCTCTAACTTCGGTCCTCTTACTCTCTTTTAGCTATCTCTAGTTATTTTTATCTGTCTTTTAGCCCCTCCTTACACTTCAGCCGACACTTCCACACTCCTCTCCTTCCTTCTTTTTTCGCCACCCCTTAGAGGTTTCAGCTAGGTTTTTCTAATAATAATCATGTTGGATTGGTGTAGCGTGGTTTTACTCTCCAGCTGTCCCAAAAAGAAAAACACCTTTCTTTTGTCTGAAATGTTACTTAAAATGTAGCAAAATAGATAACTGGCTTTCTCCACTCCTCTTCACTCTTAACCGACCACTACATACCTAGAGCAGCCCTCCTTTTGTCTCTTTCGGTTGTTCCATTTCTAGCCCCCTTTTGTCTCACATAACATGTCTTCTTTATACTTTGCATGGCTATGAAATTTTCTGGATGATAGTGAGTCATGTTGACAACATTTTCTTCATGTTCCATAAATCAATAGAGTATAAAAGTAGAGAAGATGGCTTCAATGGATATACTTTCGGGTCACTTTTGCTCTTTTACTTTCGAAATGTACCTAAGATAAAAAATGATCTAAAATGAGTATCCTAAGTATTTCTAAGGCATTAATCACTAAATGTAAAAGATAAAATAGATCAACATTTAAACACATATCAAATTCCCCCACACTTAGCTTTTGACAGTCCTCAGGCAAATAGTCAAAATCAATATCACAAACTAATATTTTTACTCATTTTCCAAATCTTCCAAGAATAAATAATCATAAGTAAAGATGAATGACCTTCAAAACCTATAGCAAAAACTCAACATTCAAGCTTATACTCATGATCAATCAATATTCACCACCCTTAGAAACTGAGTAATCTATAGGTAAACTTGTACAAAAAGTGTTTAAACAAGATATTTCCATGTGTACACTCAAACACCGCTCATGATCACAACAATCCATAACATTGCATATAATTTCATTTCTCCACCACTAAAAGTCACATCCATAATCATAAATCAAATGACTTTTCTAGGGTTGTAATGTGGGTAAGGATAAGGTGGGATACATTTTGGTTAATGTAATTTGAAAGCCATAAAGCTAGTGAAGCAAAAGTAACACTTAATGAAAAATCAAATGCACAAGCTAGCATTCATTTATAACTAGGTACCATCAGCCATAAAGAATGCAAGAACTATGTTTCACAACTCAATTAGCTCTCACATCATAAACCATATGAGTATAACACAATGAAATGCTCCATCTAACATAACATCCTCTTCATATGCCATATACTCAAACACCCAACTAATACAACTTAAGGAGGATAAACTATTAATTAATGACTTTTCACAATAATTGCATTGCCTCCTTAATATTTTTTTCGTTTAAACTTTTTTCTTTTCTTTTTTTATATAAACTTGAAAGAGGCTACATCAATACAGGATTTGTAATATAACATTTTAACAAATTTAACCAACCCACATGTAAGCAAACCCCCACACTTAGACTTTTACACATTAACATTCATCAAATACTCCACTAGCTTTAAAGCTTAGGTAGGATATTTGGTCAGGTGGATGTAATGTGGTTTATATAAAAGAAAAGATTAATACAACTCAAAAGGGATTAGCAAGGGAAATTCACATGAACGGGTAGGCTACTTGGCTAATATAGCTTATAATCAACAAAGAATGTTTGATCATTTTCATAAACATGCATATGATAAACAATGTGGTCTCGAATAGAAATTCAACGTAAAGTAAGGATGTATATGTTATGAAGGTCACTCATAATAAACAAAACAGTGAGACTAATATGAACGTGTCAGTCCAATATGGCTCAAAACTTCACTAGTTTTTGTCTACCACTAGTCACTGCTCTTCTAAGAATAATGTATATTAACTAATCACATGAGTAAAAGTACATACCAAATTTTGCTATGTATTTTTCTAGTCAATTCATGCTCTAATTATGACTAAATAATCTTAAAAGCAATAGAAAATAAGAAAATTTTCGATTTTGTTCATTTGATTTTGAAAACTGCGTAAGAAGCCACATAAGCTACAGTTAAGCTCAAAAA
>JAOQML010000008.1:11612968-11623324 GCA_027568935.1 Erythroxylum urbanii
TTGAGAGATTATTTTACAATTCTAAAAAATTTAAGAACTAATTGATAATTTTAAAAAATTACTTAGAAACATACTCAATCTAACAGTTTCTAGTTCAGTACGGTACTAAAACTAAACGTGATACTCATAATGATACCGACCGACGATTCATAGAATTGATTAACAGGGCCAAGGGTTACTCGTTGGTATAAGGTTTGGCTTGATTTGAACACCAACGCGCTTGCAATTCTTTTTGTTTGTCTATCAATTCCAATGGTCCCATGTCACAGTAGGTGATATAACAATGCAGGGTCTTCATTCTTTACATGGAGAAGCCAATCCTAATGTTAGTCTGGTGAATTAGACATAATTGGCCTAAAATGTTCTGGTGAATTAGACATTATTGGCTTAAAATGTGCGAGAGGATAACACCAACAAGAGGAATAAATAGAAACGCGTCTCACACCATGAGGAATAAATAGAAACGCACTCTACATATACGTAGAGAGAGAGATATTTTTACTTTCAACACTGGGTAAGTCGATGAGCATCATCCTTTTCATTATACAGCGCACGTTAGCAACTCTTGTTGCTTGTACGTCAAATAAGATTGGAACTCGGTTTTGAGATTTTTCTATTGGCTTGTTGTATCTATGTACTTGTAAAGCTTAAATTTTTTACAAGGTCCTTTTCTTTTCTCTGTACCTTTTGTTTGATTCCTGAGAAGCCGCAGGATTTTGAGAGGAAATTCGACCTACTTAATCAGGCTCCTTTTGCTGGCAGAAAGGTGGGTTTTTGTAGTTCGAAATTTATGAACTTTCAGTTTGTGTCGATGGTTTTAGTGGAGATGCATCCGACTGTTTCATCAGTTGACAAAATAGAAGGTAAACCCCATGTATCTGATTTTCTTTAGGGTTTCTTTTGTTCGTAATTTGTAGTTTTTTGATGGCTTAAACTATAAGAGAGCGAATATCGGTTTTCTCAAATTGTTTTCTTTTTGTTATTCTTGTAGGAAGCAACTGCTTTCATTTAGGTAGAGGAGAGAAGATAGTAATTCACTTCCTTCTCTTTTTCATTTGCTATTCGGAACTAAAATTTTCGCTTGATAATACTATTCCCTTTATTTACCTATCGTTACCACTCTTCTCCTTATGTTTTGACAAAGGAAACAAAAGAGAGATTAATGCCAATATAATCGTGATAATAGGTGGAATAGGGGTGGTCTTTGTAAAAGTCATTACTGCTCTGAGTTTTGAATGTATTGGTTGCTTTCTCAGGTACGACTCTTTGTTAGAATGTTATGAAACACCCTCTTTGCTTCATTGTTAAATTACATCAGACATGGGGCAAGTTTTTGGTTGCATCCAAGTGGATCAGTCTAATGTTGCTATAAGAGAACAGTTTGGGAAGTTTGATGATGTGCTTGAACCTGGGTGCCACTGCTTGCCGTGGTGTCTGGGGTACCAATTGGCAGGTGGGCTGTCTCTACGTGTGCAACAGCTTGATGTTAGGTGTGAAACTAAAACTAAGGTCAGCATCTTACCTTTGTTTCCGTGAATTCTTGGCATTTGATTGCTGGAATATTTTTATTTAGAGAGAAAGAGCATGATTTTCCAATTTTCCAATTTGGTTTCCTCCAGGGGAAAAGGAAAGAAAAGAGGGGAAAGGGGAGGCGAGAAACAAATAGTATTCACATGTACGTTTTTGTATTCTGGTACTCCAACTGACAATTTCATACTTTCAGGATAATGTCTTTGTCACTGTTGTTGCATCTATTCAATATCATGCTTTGGCAGAAAAAGCTTCTGATGCCTTCTATAAGCTCTCCAACACCAAGGAACAAATCCAAGCCTATGTATTTGATGGTATATACTAACTTTTGCTTTGATAAGCCTGTATAATTAATATACTTTTGTTTAATAATGATGGCATCTAATAACATTGCATTTAAGATTTAACCAACATGATTTTTGACAGTTGACTTTTCCATCTGCAGTCATCAGGGCTAGTGTGCCGAAATTGAACTTGGATGCTGCTTTTGAACAGAAAAATGATATTGCAAAAGCTGTTGAAGATGAGCTCGAAAAGGTATAATTTATACATGTGGTCATGTCAGTGATGTTTTGAGGTCACTACTCAAGCCCCTTTATCTTCTCTTCTCTTCTCTCCTAGGCCATGTCTGCCTATGGCTACGAAATAGTGCAGACCCTTATTGTGGATATAGAGCCTGACGTTCATGTAAAGAGAGCAATGAATGAGATAAATGCAGGTTAGTTGTTGGTCTCCTAACAAGGTAGCAATATCATCGCAAAAATTTTGCTTTCACTGCTTCACCTTTTTGAAATGCATAGTACTCAGCCATGATTGCTAAATCTCCTGATATTTTCAAAAGAAAAAGAAAAAAGACCTTGGTTGATAAGTTTGTCACTAGAAGTTAGCCAGAGATACTTCAGGCACAATGATTGCTTACATGAAAACCTTTTCTGCAGATGATACTCTTGAAACATATACAATTATGGTTTTAAGCATCTTTTAGTCTCGCATACTGATTCTCCTGCAAATGCTATGACAGCTGCTAGACTGAGAGTGGCAGCAAATGAGAAGGCAGAAGCAGAGAAAATTCTGCAGATCAAGCGAGCTGAAGGAGATGCAGAGTCTAAGTACTTGTCGGGGCTTGGCATAGCTCGTCAACGTCAGGCCATCGTTGATGGCTTGAGGGATAGTGTGCTTACCTTCTCTGAGAATGTCCCCGGAACAACTGCTAAGGATGTGATGGATATGGTGCTGATAACTCAGTATTTTGATACTATGAAAGAGATTGGGGCGTCCTCAAAGGCATCCTCTGTTTTCATTCCCCATGGCCCTGGGGCAGTGGGAGACATTGCAACACAGATTCGTGTTGGACTTCTTCAGGGTCATTCCGCTGATCTGCTGCACTAAGAACAATTATTTGATCTACATGTCGGGTAGTTGGTACTCGGGTTTGATAATAAGAATTTCTAGAATCATGCTATGACTGTTTGATTTGTGGTTTATAGTTCGAAGTTTCATTTTATATGGCCAACACTACAAAATGCTTGGAACTGTATAAGGTCGAGAATATTTGAAAAGCATGTAAAACTTATCTACTAACCTTGGAAATATTGAAAGTGAAGCTTGTTTGCAACAGATTCGTGCATAATACATGTTCTTTAATGATGTGTAAGTCAAAGATTTGATGTTCTTTCAAAAGTTAGGGAAAGTGTCATTACATCTGTTTTGTATGATGATGCTTCTCACATGCGTCCGGTTTTTGACTTTTATCATTAAAATTCCTGAACAACTAATGTGGAAAACGTCATCGTGTCATTACTTTTTTCTCGTCTTTCAAATTACCACTTCTTGAACAACTAATGTGGGATTGCAAGAATCATACAGGCTGTAGGTATTGTAAAAGAATTGATTAATTAGCATTTTGGAGAGCTCATGTGGAAGGTCGGCACTTAATTTGGTCTATGTATGATGAAAGGTAAGCAGGAAATTGCTGTCTTGAGAGACTTATCAAAATTTAGTTGTATATATATATATATTTTAGTTATATATGTTGATCTTGACAAGGTTTTTCGTTTCTCCAGTTCTACTACTTCTCCATATTAGTAGAGAACTCACCCCTCCTCAAAACCAAAAAGCTATTCGTCCTCATTTCTCTGCTTAAAAAAAAAAAAAAAAAAGACCTTGCAGACTAACAAAAAATCCCATCAAGAATACCATAATTTTACATCCTCATCTCTGCTCCGATAATTTGCAGACTAATTGGTGTCTAAACTAATCCCTATTCACAACAATCTAACGGAAACTTGCAATATCATCCCTACCAATGCGGCCCCTCGTGATTTTATATCAGTGTCCTTTCGGCCCTTTTCTCCCATAATTGTCCCAGGCCTCTATAGACACTTGAATTCATAATTGAATCAATTTTGCCGTTCAGATCAAGCTAACGTCTCAACGAAAATACTGCCAACGACAAGATAGGAAGATAAAGGTATGCTCTGAAGTAGAATCCTCAAGAAACCTGTGAAAGGAAAAAATTAAATCTCAATCAAGAAAATCATCTTTCTCTTTCGAGTATTAATTTACAGACTAATAACAGTACACAAGAATGTCAATTATTTACAAAATTATTAATAGTTGTAATCGGATTACATCAAGAATAACAGTGCTAGTGTATGGAATGTAATAAATGCAAGAAACAAAATCAACCTATTTTCTCTTGAAGCTACTAGTTAAACAAAAGAAAAACTTACTCATCAGTTCGCCTCTTAAAGTAAGCTAAACTAAATAATAATACAGGTGACGATGCTTGAATATTTCTTGTTTATAGTAATAAAATTAATTATTCCACCTGGGAGTAAATTATTTGGGGATAGAGATTGATTGTTAAATTCTTAATGACTTTAATGGATATAAACCTGCTTGGTCGTCAAATTCTTAACTTTCTTGGTCCATGGATAGTTGACTACCAAGTTGTGACGTGTATTGGTTATTAACCCTATCTGAACTCTCAAACTGACCGGGTTTAGCTGACAGTGTTCCTTTGATGGAAATGGTTGGAAAAGAACAGAAAAGTTATTGTAATCCTGCTAGGATAATGAAACTACACCGGTTTAATGTCAGCAGTTATCTTCTTTTCTTTTTCTTCGCTGCAGCCTACTGCCATTTGGGTTTCTATTTCTCTCTTTCTGCTCGTTATCTCTCTCTTTTGTTATATTTTCTCTTGATCCAAAAGAAATTGGTAACAGTTTTTTTTAAGTAGTTAGATTTTTCTTTTCTGTTGCATACATAAGATGCCTTTTGGCTGGAAATCTTTTGTACCAGTCACTGGTCAAGCTACTGTTGTACTGATCATGAAGTAAAAATAATGTCGGTAAGGATAAGTATTGTGCAGAACCAGCATAATTCATGCTGTTCGTGGGATGACAAGAAATGTATAGTAAATAAAAATCTTCATAACAGAAGTTTATACTGAGACAATTCAGCAAAAATTTAACCAAATATTTTGTTTGGCCGAAAGTTGGCTTCTTCGTTTTGATGAGTCACACTTCCTCGTCTACTTAACCGTGGTTTTGCTTATCGATAGGAAGTACACAAAAAAGGATGACACATACTGCTACATGAAAGTGGATCAAGATTGACATCAAAGGGACATTCCGGAAGTTTGTGTAAGATTTTCATGCTTAATATTCAAATATCATAGACACAAATTATACATAAATCATTTGTGCTCAATAAGATTTTGAATATAATAATAATTATATAGATAAAGCGAATAAATCACTAACTTTGAATAAATTCAATATGATGTAGAGAGAGCTTTTAATAATTATGAACTAGTTTCTTTCTCTTAACCTTCTTTCTGTAACAGATAGCTTAATAGATATCCAAAATATGTTCTTCCTGTATTTGTTTTGTCTGTATTTAATTAAGGTAGAGAGAGAACTAATTTATATACGCTTCTCTGTTGACATTGAATCTTGTACGTCCATCAAGTACTAATTAACGGTCAAGATTTAACATACTATCAAATTTAGAGAAACCCTAAACCAAATTTAATATGGGCCTATAGAAAATATAGGTAATAAACTAGGTCATATTTCTTACATTCTCCCACTTAGCCAGATGTTTCATCATTACATTCAATAGTATAATATAAGGGCAATAAAAAATTAATTTTTATAAACTGCTAACATCTTAAGCACCTTAACACAATAAATCACATAGTGTGAGTTATGGTGGTCATACATAGTATGGTCGTATTCTCCCTTCTATATACCACTACATTAAGAATTTATTATGTTTAGGTTCATAAGTTGTATATAATCAACATACACTCCACATACTTGTTATAAAAATACATATAAATTTCTTATTCAAACAATCATGTATACATAAACATAATGAATAAGAAATATAAAAATTCAAATATTATTGAGCTCAAGAGTGCTAAAACATCATCATCATTATTATCAATCATCAATGAGAGCAAGACCCATCCTAAGTGCATGTTATTTGAATGTCTTAGTTGTAAACCCTTAGTTAGATGATTTGCAACAATGAGATTCATCATAATATGTTTTATATACACTCTTTGTTTTTGAATCTTCTCTTTAACAATAAAATACTTTAATTTCATGTGCTTTGCACCTCTAGAGTATTTGTGGTTTTTAGAGAAAAAATTGTTGTAGAATTATTACAATAAATTTTCAGTGGCTTGCTTATTGTGTCGATAACTCCAAGCCCTAAAATAAAGTTCCATAACCATAATGCGTGAATTGTAGTCTCATAATAAGCTACAAATTCTATTACCATAGTGGATGAAGCAATGATATTGTTTTGTCACTTTTCCATGAGATTGCTCCTTCAGCTAATAGGAATAAATGGCCAAATGTTGATTTTCTACTATCAATATACCTACCAAAATCTGAATCTGAATATCCAATCACTTCTAAATGATTGGACCTCCTATAAGTGAGCATATAATCTTTTGTTCCTTAAAGATATCTCAACACTTTCTTTGAAGCCTTCCAATGATCAATACTAGGATTACTTTGATATCTACCCAACACCCTATTGCAAAACTGACGTTAGATCTGGTACAAGTTTGTAGGTAAATCAAACTGATCACAACAGAAGCATATGGAATTGTTTCCATTTCCTTGCATTTTACATCATTCTTTAGACATTGCATAAGACTAAATTTATCTCCCTTTTGGGTAGGGACTACACTTGTTGAGTACCTGCTTATGTTAAATTTCTCAACAATTTTCTCAATATAGGCTTTTTGAGACAATCATGATAAATCTTTTGATCTCTTCGAAATATTGATATTCCAATCACATAGAATGTCTATCCCAAATCTTTCATTTCAAAATTCCTAGAAAGAAATTCTTTAGTTTTATTCAACAAACCCAAGTCATTAGCAGTAAGCAAAATTTCATCAATATACAGAACTAGAAATATAAACTTACTACTACTGATTTTCCAGTAAATACATCAATCAATAGTGATTTCCTCAAAAGTGAAAGAAGTAATGGTATTATTGAAGTTAATATGCCATTGCTTGGAAGCTTGTTTAAGTCCCTATGTTGACTTCTTCAATTTACACACCATACTCTCTTTTCCTTTACTGGAAAAACCTTCAGGTTGGTTCATATCAAATTCTTCCTCAAGATCCCTCATTTAGAAAGGTTATTTTTACATCCATTTGATGTAGCTCTAAATCAAATTGAGCCACTAATGCTAAAATTATTCTCAATGAATCTTTCTTTGAAACAGGTGAAAAAGTCTCCTTATAATTAATGCCATCTTTTTTAGTGTAACCTTTGATAACAAGTCAAGCTTTATATCTTTCAACATTTCCATTCAAGTCGCGTTTGGTCTTAAGGCCAATTTATAGCCAACACATTTAGAACCTCTTGACAAGTTTACAAGATCTCGGACATTATTTTGAGCCACTGATTTCAACTTTTCTTTCATAATATCAATCCATCTTTCAGACCAACCATTACCTATGGCTTGTGAAAATGAAATAAGATCATTATCAATGCCATAATCAATATTTGACTCTTACAAGTAAACCATATAATCATCAAAAATAGTCGACCTTCTAACCCTTACAGGTTTATTTAAAGTTATACCAACTGATTCATTTGCATGAGCTGATGGTAAGTTAGGTTCTTTATATGGTGTTTTTTCATTATCCAAATGTTGTTCTTGATTATTTTGATCTTCTAAAGTAGGAACAACATTTTTTGTGGTTGTAGGTTTAAGAACATTTATGGGTAATGGAACATCAACCCTTATTTCATTAATATCCACAACTTGATTTTTAGCATTCTTACTAACCTCACCATTCTTTAAAAATTTGGTATTGGCTGTTTTAACAATTCTAGAATTGTGGTTCGAACAGTAAAACTTGTATCCTTTGGATTTCTCTAGATAACGAATAAAGTAACCACTAACTGTTTGAGAATCTAGTTTTCTTTCATGCGGATTATAAATTTGTGCTTTTGCTGGATAACCCTAAACATAAAGGATTTTTAGGAATTACCTTACTAGGAACCCCATTTAGCAAATACATAGCGGTTCTAAGTACATACATCCATAAACTTTTAGGTAATGAGGAATTACTCATCATACTCCTAACGGTATCCATTACTGATCTATTTCGCCTTTTTGTCACACCATTTTTTTACAGTGTACCTGGCATAGTATACTGTGCACATATGCCATGACTTTCGAGGAACTTAGCAAATGGACCAAGACATTGTCAAGATTCATCATATTTTTCATAATACTCACCACCTCTATTAAATCTTATAATTTTCACTTTTCTATCTAATTGCTTCTCAACCTCCGTTACAAACACCTCAATGGTATTTACAACTTGAGATTTTTCATGTAGCAAATAGATATATCCACGCCATGAAAAATCATCTATAAGGTGATGAATTATTTTCCTCCATTAAAAGACAGAGTGTTAAAAAGTCCATAAATGTCAATGTGTATTATTTCAAGAAATTAACTACTTCTCATGGCTCCTTTCTTGCTATGTTTGGTTTGCTTGCCCTTAATGCATTCCACACATAAGCCAAGATTAGTAAAATCTAGATTTTGTGGAGTCTTATTCTTTACTAATTCTTCTAACCTTTCTTTAGATATATGTCCCAAACGTTTATACCACAAGTAAGCAGAATATTCATTTGCCAAACTACGTTTCATTCCAACATTATAATTAACAATAAATAGGGATTCAGAAAAAAACATCATCAAGTTTCAATTTATATAAACCATCCATAAGCATTCCATAACTAATAAAGGAATTATTCTTATACTAATTGAAACAACCATGTCCACCTTTAAAGGTGTATCCACTAGCATCAAGTCTAGAAACATAAATTAAATTTTTAGAAATTGAAGGTACATAGAGAGTGTTCATTAGATCCAAGTGAAACCTATTATCTAATGTCAGCTTGTAAGTCCCAACACCTTCAACTGTGGCCTTCATTCAATTCCCCATAAATAGAAAGTTACTAGTTAGGCTTATGGTTTCGATTGTAAGGAATCCCTGCATAATATTGAAAATATGAGTAGTGGCAACATAATCAAACCACCAAGTATTAGAAGGAACTTTGGATAAGTTTGATTCAAAGCATACAAAAACATAATGTGTACCTTTCTTTTTGGACCAAGCCTTATATGTTGGGCCCCGAATTTTTTTTAATTTTTAAGAATGATTTGAATAAATTTTATGGTCTTGTTAGGTAAATCATTTTAATTGGAGTTTAATTAGCATGTCAATGTTGGGAGGATTTATAGCATGGATTGATGGAATTTGAAGTATTAAATGGAAGAATTAAGATTAAGTTAGAGTATAGTATGGTGTAAGTTAAATTGAAGAATTAAGAACGTATAAGGGTATTTTTGGAAGATTACTAAAATTTAAATAGACATTAGGTATAAATGGAAGGGCATAGTGGACTTTGCTCACTCACTCAAGGTATAAAAAGGGAAGAATTAATTGTTGTCTTACATTTAGAGAAGCAAAATTGATAGTGAAAGAAGAAGAGAATGAGAGAAGGGGAGAAAAGAAGAAGAACAAGCTAGGGTTTTGGAAATTCTTGAAGAATTTAAAGACTTTAAGGCTAAAACAAGTAAGTATGAGCATTAACCCTTCTTGATTGTTAGATGAAGCATTTTTAGGGTTGTTTAGAAGTGAAAATAAAGTGAATATGTGTAGGAAGTTGTTGATGAATGAATATGTAAATGTTGTGTTTGGTTAATGATCAAAAACTAGATTATAAATTGTTGTGAATTATATTAGATTGGAATTGTGTTGAAAATGAAGTAGCAGAGATGGGTTAGTGATAAGATGGGTTATATGTGAAAAGTGAGAAGTAAAAGGAGGAGAAATGTTGCAAACACGTTCTCGCGGAAAGGGTTTTTGAATATTTTCTTTGCGGTGAACTTCTGGGTTTTGCCGAGGCATCACAAAACATGTTCTTAGTCTGGACAATTGAACTAAGAGAATTTTGCCACGGCGAACTCAACTTTCCAACACAGAACATGCTTTGGTATTTTAGGCATAAATTTTGGTGTAGTTATCCAAATAAACTGATTTTTGATTTGTTGTAAACGAGTGACATAGGGCTACAAATTATATGAAGGAATCCAGTCTAGATTCAGTCTCGAAGATTTCAATTTTGGGGTGGAAGTTGAATATAGAATTTGGTTTCATCATGAGAAGTAGTTTAAATTGTTGAGATATGACTTTTCGATTTCTAAACCAAATTGAATGAAATTTTGGTTATTATTTAAGGAAATCAAGAAGGTGATCAAGAG
>JAOQML010000008.1:11705099-11730948 GCA_027568935.1 Erythroxylum urbanii
GAGAGAATTCGATCATTGAGAGAGTTCAGTGAGAGAAGATCAGAGTTGAGAGCTTTGAGAGTTGAGAGCTTCTGGGGGAGAGTTCTCATTGTAAGAGCTTCGAGTAGGGAGTTCTTGTAAGGGCTTCGAGTAGGGAGTTCCTTGAGTGCTTCGAGTAGGATGTACTCGTGTCTTTTGTTAACATTTTGGTGAGAGTTAATGAAAGAGGTAGCCTCAGTTACATTTAAAAATCTCTTATTGCTTTCTTTACTCTATTATACGTGTTCTTTTCGTGTGTGAGGGAAACACTTAAACACTTGGTTGCGCGTGAGGTATTCGAGGGCTAACGGAATTGTTCTGCGACATTCACGTGAGAAGGCTGAATCTTTGCTTAAGTGGACCGAAGCGGGATTGCCGCACGAAGGTGGGCGCGACTTGTGGCAAAAGTTCGGGTCCAAAGTAGACCTTTGTGACAATAGCAATGGTAGAGACTAGTCGATGGCAGGAAGCAGCGGCAGCGTGAGGCAAATCAGAGACTGAGAAACTGAAGTGACAATTGGAGTGAAGTGGAGTTGGAGAGTCGTGTATGTTCCTCGATGGTTTGGTGAACGCGGTAGCGTTGGAGAAACGAGGAGTTGCAAAAGTTTCTGGAGAACGTCTACAAAAATGGCGGACGCATGTATTAGAACACATCTGAACAAACGTTGATGGCACGCACCAAACAGACTTTCCCATTTATTTTATTATTTTTAATTTTTTAAAAGCCTTAATTTCCATTAAATTAATTAATTTATATTCCTAATAGAATTTAAAAAGTGTTTTTCCAATTTTTGAAAATTATTTTCAAGGGGTATTTTTATTAGGAATATTTTGGAATTTAATTTAATTTTTCAAGAGTTGAATTATTAAATTAAATTTATTATCAAATCAACAATTAGAATCAAGCAAAGGTTTTGAATAATTTCTTTCATAATTAGATTATATTTGAAATTGCGAATATAATGAGATTATATTATTTTGATGAGATCAAAATTTTTGAAATTTTAAATCTCTCAATTAAATATTAAGTACACATTAATGTGATGGTTGTCTTCCATCATTTAAGAATAAAACCAAAATTTTGTTTATTACTTGGTTTATTGAGAAAACTCAAGATTACCTTAACCCGGATATGTTTTATCTTAAATTGATAAGTCTTACTTAACTAAATTTATATTATTTGGATAAGCAAACTCGTGATTGTATGAATTTAGAGGTAAGATTAGGAATAATATTTAAGATATATTTTAGCAAAGAGTTGTCACCTAACAAATCTAGAAGTCACATGAGATGTGATTGATAAAGTTGTTGTCTACCTAATTTAAATTTAGTTGGTTTGTTAAGTAAACTCAAGATCAATTATTTTTTAAATAGGATGCTAACCCACTAGGAAATTATTTGATAATTTCTTGATTTAATAGTGAGGGCTATTATTTTGAATAAAATAGTGGGAGTAATCAAATACTTTAAATTCCTTATTTTACTTGATTTTGGATATAAACTAATACTTGCTCCTTTTATGATTTTTGGTTATCAAATCAAAAGATGAGTACCTGCCTAACATTGAGGAGCACATGGATGCTAACAAGCTAGCTAAACCTAACTTTTCATACTAGTTTCAAAACTTGAGAATAGTTCTTGAGTAAGAAAGGAAGTTGTACATTCTTGATACTCCTGCTCCACCAGAACCTAGTTCAGATGCAGTTGATGAAGTTTAGGAGAGGTATCAACGTTATATTGATGACGTTGAGCAAACCACATGTGTGATGTTGGTAAGCATATCTCCTAAGCTTTAGATATAGCATAAGAATATGGATGCACCTAGTATGATTTTGCATCTTAAGGAGTTATTTGGTGCACAAAGTAGGGTGGAGAGGTAACAATTCTCTAAGGCATTGTTTCAATGAAAAATGAAAGAAAGATCTTCAATCAACTTTCACGTGCTGAAGATGATTGGGTCTATTGAAAAATTAGATCAATTAGGTTTTGTCATAGACCATGAGTTAAGCATTGATATGGTGTTGTAGTCTTTAAGTTCAAGCTTTTCATAGTTCGTCATGAACTTTTATATGAACCAAAAGGACATATCATTGCTCAAATTGCTAAACATGCTCAAGATTGTAGAAGGGTGCCTTAAGAAGGAACCCAGTTCTATACTTCCTATGGGTTCTTCTATGAGTAAGAACAAGGGCTCTAAGAAGAATAAGAACAAGAAACAAAAGGTTTCTACTAATGTAGTAAAGCCTAGAGGAGGTGTTAAGAAGAAGAGCAACGACAAGGACATATGCTTTCACTACAGAGTCAACAGACACTAGAAGAGGAACTGCATATCTCATCTTACTACCCTGAAAGATAAGAAGCTTAAGGAAGTTGTCTCTTTAGGTATGTTTATGATTGAGTTCAATCTTTCTACTTCTGTTGCACATACTTAGGTATTAGATATTAGATAGGGTTCTCACATATGAAATAACATGTAGATGTTAACATAGAGTAGATCGTTGAAGAAACGCGATGTGGACCTACAAGTTGGTGATGGAGCAACATTTGCTACATTAGCTATAGGAACTTTTAGTATAGCTTTGACTTCTAGCCTTGTACTAAAACTATAATAATTGTTATTATGTTCTAGTTATTACTAGAAACATCATTTCTATTTCTTATTTATATTTGAATGAATTTGTCTTTATTATTAAGAATAACAGTTGTTCTTTTCATAAAGATGATGTTTATTATGGATCTGGATTATTTACAAATGGTTTGTATGAGTTAGCTCTTGAAAGGCCAATTGTTAATATAAATAGCAAGAAAAGAAAGTTAAGTGACTAAAATCCATCTTTTTTTATGGCATTATAGCTTAGGTCATATCAATGAAATTAGAATCACAAAGTTACATAAAGAAGGATTTTTGGATCTTTTTTATTATGAATCATATGAAACTTGTGAATCTTGTTTGTTAGAAAAGATGACCAATCTACCCTGTAGTAGAAAGAGAGAACATGCCAGTAAGTTACCAAAATTAATACATTCAAACGTATATGGGCCTATGTCCACTAATGCTCAATGTGGATTCTTATATTTTATTACATTCATAGATGATCATTTTAGATATGGTTATGTGTACTTGATGAACCAAAAGTCTGAATCATTTGAAAAGTTTAAAGAATTTAGGCGTGATGTTGAGAAACAAACTAGTAAAAGTATTAAGACACTTAGATCAATCGTGGTGGAGAATATTTAGACCACGAGTTTCTTGATTACTTAAAAAAGAATGGAATTCTCTCACAATGGACTCCTCCTGCAACTCCACAATATAATGGAGTTTTTGAGAGGAGAAATCGTTCACTGTTAAATATGATACATTACATGATGAGTCATGTAGTCCTTCCTAACTGCTTTTGGGGATATGCCATTGAAACCGTTGCTTACCTTCTAAACAGAGTTTCATCCAAATCGGTTGACAAAACACCATATGAGATATAGACTGATAAAAGACCAAGATTATCATACTTAAAGATTTGGGGATGTAAGTCTGATGCGAAGCGTGTTATATATGATAAGCTTCAAGCTAAATCAGATAAATGCAAATTTGTGGGGTATCCAAAAGAGAGTTTCAGACAAAAGGTGTTTGTCTCAAGACATGCTATATTCTTAGAAAGAGAATTTATTCTCAAAGAAAGTAATGGGAGTGAGCTAGAATTTAAAGAAGTTCAAGAGCCACAAACTCATATTGAATTGGAACAAGAACCTCAGGTTGATACATAAGATGTACAACTAAAAGTTGAAGAGATATATAGTCTGCGACGCATTAGTAGGATATGTCATCCCCCTACTAGATTGGATCTACATATTGAGTAGGGGAGGGGTAATGTATTGCTCATTCATAATGAGCCTACTACTTTTAAAGAAGCAATGTCTAACATTGATTCTTTAAAATGGCAATAAGCCATGAGATCTGAAATGGAATCCATGTACACTAACAAAGTATGGACTTTGGTGGATGCACTTGATGGTATTGTACCTATTGGATGCAAGTGGTTTTTTAAGAGAAAAATTGACATAGATGGTAATGTATATACATACAAAGCCAAGTTAGTGGCTAAAGGTTACAAACAAAAACAAGTAAGTTGATTTTGATGAAATCTTTTCGCCAGTAGCTATACTAAATTCCATAAGGATCTTATTAGCTATAACCACATATCATGATTATTAAATCTGGCAAATGGATATCAAAACAACATTTTTCAATGGGAATTTGCAAAAGGATGTGTATATGACACAACCTGTAGGTTTTCAATCTAAGAGATTTACTAATCAAGTATGCAAGTTACAAAAGTTCATTTATAGACTTAAGCAAGCATCACAGAGTTGGAACATCCACACAAAAAAATTATTTTCCACTGCACCTATTATTCGATCATGGTTGGTTTCCAACATATATATATAAAGAAAATCATAAGGAAAAGTAATTATTGATCTTTTGTGAATAGTATAAGAATCCTTAAATTAAAGAGAATTCAATTATTCTCTAAATAATAAAATTTCGTTAATCAATAATCTCATTAGTCCTACCATTAATTTCTAATTTTAAATTAGCTAATTAGTCTTTTAGGAAAGACTTCAATAATTTGAGTTATAGATATAAACGAGTTCCATATATTTCTTCCCATCATGCTGAATTTGACTATTAGTGATACTGATAATTATGATATTATCACTAAATAATTTTATTAGGAGCTCCATTGATCTCTTAAGTTCTTCCATTACCTTTTTCTATCAAATTATTTCATAATTTTTTTGAGTCGTTATTTATGTTTTGCTTCTATACTACTCCTAACCACCATACTTTACTTTTTACTCTTCCAAATTACTAGATTTCCCTATAAAAAAAAAGTACAACAATATTTAGAAGTAGATCTTTTGTTGCTAAAACCTACCTAATCTATATTATTGTATACTTCAACTATTTGTTGATCACTTTTCTTCAACAATAGTTCTTTTCTTGGAGTTCCCTTTAAATATCTTAAAATTATGGATACTATTTTTCAAGTGTTCTTTATAGGGGGCATGCATAAATTGGCTTACCATACTGACAATGAAGGAATATTTAGTCTAGTATGAAATAAATAGATCAACTTTCTTACCAGCAGTTGATATAAACATGTATCAATTGGAACTCCTTCCTTCACTTTGTTATACTTTGAGTTTAATTCTGTAGGAGTATCTGATAGTTTATATCCACTTATCCTAGTTTCTTTTAGAAAAATGAGGATTTTATTTCCATTAGGTGACTACTGCCCTTTTCTTAGATCTATTAAACTTCCATCCCTAGGAAATATATAAGAGAACCTACATGTTTGATTTCAAATTCATTTGGGAGATCTTTCTAAAAATTTTTATTTTCATCAATATTATCACTAGTGACAACAATTTTATCTATATACATAATCATAATTGCAGTCCTCCCTTCTAAAAAATTTTTTATGAATTGAGTATAGTTAGACTACCCCTGTAAGAAACCTTAAGACTTTATAAATCTTATAAATTTGTTAAATAAGGCCCCTTAGTGATTGTTCCAACCTATATAAAGATTTTTCTAGCTTACATATCCTTTTCTCAAAGATTTCATTAAATTATACAGAGCCTTTATACGCCACTTCTTCTAGTTCTTCATTTGAGAAGTCTTATTTGACTTCAAGTTCATATAGAAATCGATCTAGATTAACTATAATAGAAAGTAACAGTCTTATAATATTTAACTTAGCAACAAGTGAAAAAGTTTATGAATAGTTAATGTCATAGGTTTAAGTAAATCTTTTACCAATCAAGCGAACCTTATATCTTTCAAAGGATTCATCAAAATTGTACTTAATTGTGAACAACCATTTACATCTAACTAGAATTGTTCCTATCAAGAGATCAACTTTTTCCTATATTCTATTCTTCTCTAAAGCTCTCATCTTTTCCAAAAATACTTCCCTTCACTTAAGAATATTTAGAGCCTCTTGCATATTCTTAGAAATAAAAACCCTAGACAACTTAGAAGTAAATGCTCGAAATGATGGCGACAAACTTTATTAGGATAAAAAGCTAAACATATGCTATTTAGTATAATTTAAGTTTAGAACCTTTTCTAAAAGCAATCGGTGAAATTAAGGTTTTATTTGACTCTAGAATAGATATTTGTTTAAGAGACACTAACTCAATAATAATAATAGGCTTAGACTGAGATTTACTCAGTTGATCTTCAATTTTAGATTTGTCTTCGAGTTAGATTCTTAACCACGCTGTAAATTGTTTGTTCTTTTATGTCCTTATGGATATTTTCTGTAAAAAAAAAAAACCCTTTAAGACTATGTTAATCTAACGTTGCACATATTTCATTCTTTTCCTAAGATTGAATTTGTAAGGGCACTAAAGATGGATCTTTATTGCCATTATTTGAGAGTTTCTAAATCTAGATTATAGAAAAGATCCACATCATTGTCAATGTTGACCATAGTCTCATTTTCCTTATGAATATTAAAAACTGAATATTCACTAGATATCTCCCCTTAAAGATGATGTGAGGAAAAAAATACCTTAAAAAAGGTGACATTCGTAGAGATAAAAAAATCTTTTGGACATTGAATCAAAGCACTTATACCCTTTTTTAGTGGAAGGATAACCAATAAAATTCATATCCTAGGATTAAGTTTTCCCTTATTGTTGTCATAAATATGAACAAATATAGTCCACCCAAATGCTTTCAGTAGAAGATTATATGATAACCAAGAGAAAGTAAAGCATTTATTAAAATAATTAAGAGGGGTTTGAAATTTTAAAACTTTTGAAGAAATCCTATTGTTCAAATATAAAGCTATTAGGATAGCCTCACCCTATAAGTACTTAAGAGCATTAATTAAGAACATTAAAGATCTTACATTTTCTAATAGAGTTTTATTTTTCCTCTCTACTATTCCATTTTTGTACTGAGTGTTAGTGTATGAACTTTGATGAATAATACCTTTTTTAATTAAAAAATTCCTTAAAATCTTGTTGAAATATTCTTTTCCAGTATCATTTCTAAAAACTTAAATCCTAGTTTGAAACTGTGTTTAGATCATTTTATAAAAGTCTTTAAACATGTCCTCAACATATGATAACAATACCTTTTTTAATAAAAAAATCCTTAAAATCTTGTTGAAATATTATTTTCTATTATCATTTCTAAAATCTTGAATCCTAGTTTGAAACTGTGTTTAGAACATTATATAAAGTCTTGAAACATGCTGTCAACATCTGATTTATCATTAAGTAAAATTACCCATTTAATTCTAGTATGACCTTCAATAAAGGATATGAACCATCTTTTTCCAATTATTATTTTTATTCTTAAAGGTCCAATTACTATAGGTCAAGGAAAGGGTTTTGTATCCTTGTAAAGTTGTGGTAGGAAAGATGTTTTATGATGTTTTACAATTTGACAAATTTCTGACTAAAATGAAGATGGAACTTTATTTATAAAAAATTTTAGAAATAAATGACATGTAATGGAAACTTGGATGTCCTAATCTAAAATGTCATAACATGATTTTACTCTAGCTAAGTATTGAAATAGAATTAAGATAAGTTCTCTAGGTTTGCATGTTTTAGTCATATCCGTCTTAAAAAAATAAAGACCTCCATCTTATTTAGCATTGTTAATCATTTTCTCCATATTCAAATCCTAAACAATTAGATGGATAAAAATTAGCTCAAAGATTTTAATCAACAGATTTTTTATAATTGAGAACAAGTTATAGGACAAATTAGGAATATGAAGAACAGTATAAAGTGTAAGATTATGGGAAATAATAATTTTTCCTTTCCCAGATACTATTAAGAAAGAATTGTCTAATATGTTTACTCTTTGATTTCCTACACAAGAATTATAAGTAAAAACAATCTAAACGATCTAGTGATATTATCTGTTGTCCTAGAATCAATATTCAAGAATTATTTGAATTGACGCTAAAATAAGAAGATGCTAAATAATTACTTTTCTGAGTCAAAAAAACAAGAAGGATTTAGATTAAAGAAATTTTGAAAGTGAAGAAGTTTGTATATTTGTGTTATTTATTTCTTTATGAATGATTATGTGCCAGAAGAAGCTTTAGGCCTAAATTTAATAGTGTTGACTTGGGAGGTACGACTGTCTTTAAATTATTTTTCTCTTCTAAATTTTTAACGTTTCATGGATTTTCGAACATGATTCCTATGTGTCTGAATCACATTTACAATGATCATACTAAGAATTTTTGTTGTTTTTCCTTTCTCCCTCAATCTCTATTCCTCTAAATACGAGTGTAGAATCTTCAGTCTCTGATCTAGTGTTGCCGATCATCACTTTTTTCCCCATCTCCTCTCTCTTTACTTCCCAGAAAATTACTCTAATAGTTATATCAAACACTATTCTTCATATAGCCCCATTCATCTTTATAATATAGGTCCAATTCCTTTCACAGAGTTATAAATTCATTACAAAATAAAGTAACATCTTGGTCTGCTTACTTGGCCTTCCACAACTTCAGTTCAAATATTTAAGAAGAATTTTCAATATTTGAATACGTCTCTCGAACTACTTTTATACATGTTTTGCTATTGACAGAAACATATAGGATCTTCCAATTATATATTCGATTGAATTAATCAACCATACTATGATCAAAGAATTTTAGACCATTTATATTGCCATATTTGGATAATCTAAAGTAGGCCATATTACCTCTCTAATTAAATAGGGAAGTTTTCCTTTGCCATTGATGGTCAATTTTATTATCTGTGCTCCTTTTAGGTAATTATGGTCATTTCACTTATACGTTTTGAAAGGATAAATTTGAGCTAAGAAGATCATTGTTACCTTATGTGTTTCCTATTTTATCATCAAGATTACTCACACTCGAATTGCTAAAGTCGTTGTCAAATGATGAGGATTTTCTCTTATGTTTGGTCATCACTAGATGATAGTCTATTTAGGATTGATATGAATGGAAAAAAAATTAAAAAGCCATAACTTTGATACTATAAAGAAAATCAGAGGAAAAAGTAATTCTTACTTGATCATTTTGTGAATAATATAAGGAATATATAGGAAAGTACGACCCTAATCATCTCCTTAAATTAACAAGAATCTAATTATTCTCTGAGTAATAAATCTTGTTAATCTGGCCACTAATTTCTAGCATTAAACCAGTGACTTATCTTTAAAATATTAGTTAATTATATATAGGATATCAACAATATATAATTTAAAGTTTTAGAAAGAAAATTGAAAATCTTTTATAAGTTTTTTGAATATGGCTTGACATACAATCGTGCAATAGTGTGTATTCTTCTATAAAAATATAAAGGTGAAGACACATGATGGAACTGTGTGTTGATATCACAAAGGTTTTTCTAAAAAGGGACATGGATTAAAACACGAGCATATCGGAGCCCACGTCTATAAAGGTAAAAAAGTAGTGAGTTACACAACTTGAAACAAAAGTGTCTTTCTGCTTTTGTTCTATTATGAAAGAATTAGTGAGATGCATTAATTGGAATGCTTAAGTTGGATTTTTGCAAGGTTTGCATACTTGGTAAACAATCTAAAGTGACATTCAAGAAAATAAAGCATAAAATTGAAGTAATTCTAGATTATATACATAACAATCATTCTAAAGAGTTGTTATTAGTGGATCTCAGTACTTTAAAACATTCATCGATAATTTTTCAAAGAAAGTATATGTACACTTTATGAAGCATAAATTTGAGGTTTTTGTAAATTTCAAGGCAAGAAAGGTAGAGATTAGAAAAAGTAATTAAGGTCCTAAAAGTTATGTAGGTGTATATTTAGAGAGATTACATATTTCAAAAAACACCAAAATAGAATGAAATTTTAAAAAGGATGAACAGGTCCATAACTAAAAGAGTCGTGTGTTTAAGGCTGAACGTAGGGTTCCTTACGATTTTTTAAGCAGAAGTAGTGAGCATCCTATTTTAACTTACCAATAGATTGACATAGATATCATTAGACAAGAGAGCGGCAGAGGAAGTGTAGATAGGAAATATGGTAAGTCTTATGGATTTGAAAATATGTAGATGTTTCATATATATTTATGTTTCTAGTAATAAGAGGGCTAAACTTAATCCAAAGTTAAAGAAGTATATCTTCGCTGGTTAACTTAAAGGTGTGAAGGGATATAATTCTTGAAATCATTATAAAAAAAGATGGTGAGTAGTAGAAATAGAATATTTAATAACATATATTGAAGAAAATATATGGATAGGACATTCTAAGATTAGTAGAGGACAATACAAATATGGTACACATAGAACTCAATCATTTTAGAATAGACGTGAAAGAGGGTAAAAATTCTGTTTAAGAACAACGTTAAAGAAAGAGTAACATCATAGTATAGCCACAGTTAGAGCAAGAAGTATCATTAGGCCACCGAATAAATATGATTTGGAAGACTCGGTATCCTTCACACTCATCATTAGTAACAGGGATCCAACCACATTTTGAAAGGCTTTCAATAGTCAAGAGAAGGATAGATGGATGAGAGTTACAGTGGAGGAGGTGGAGTCATCGCATAAAAACTAGAAATGAAAGTTAGTGCAACTTCCCATCGGAAAGAGATCTATATGCTGTAGGTAGGTATAGAAGAGGAAGCCATCTCTTAGACCCCTAAATTTTGGAGTACTTCTTAGCGACCTTCATGATGGCCTTAGGGGGGAGGTTAGCTAGATTACACGCATGAGGGAGGCATGCGAAAACATTAAGGCAAACGTGGACGAGTGGGATCAGATTTGGTATGAATTTTAGTAAAGTCTCGGACCTTGTGGAGATTGACTCGACCCAGGCTAAGGACTTGATGGACTAAGGACTTGGCCCATGCTCAGATGGATAAACCACGACTAACAGACTTATTGTGGGAAGCATTGGATCAGGCTAGTATGCTATATGGGCTTAGACAAGATCACACTGAATCATCAGCGGATAGAGATCGTGGGGAGATCTTGGATGACATGACGATGACGAAGAGTTAGAGTTACAGTGGGATTCGACATCTGAAGATAGTGGAGATTTTCGAGGATAAGGATGCTAGTTTTCTAGTTAAATGTAAACTCTATCTTTCTGTTATCTTGTAAATTCTATCTTATCAGTTAGAGTCCTATTTAGATGAGGGTGTCATCCAATTGGTCCACATGATGTAATCTGATAGAGATAGACGTGATCTTAGCACGATCTTAGGCAGTTCAGTTTGAGTGGGATTTTGAATGTAACTTGGCATCCAAGTTAGAATGCCTATATATAACTCATTCAATCTTTCATATCAACTCACTTAGAGAAAGAGCATTCCTTGTATTCTTTTGAGGGAAAGTAATGTAAAGGTTGGGTTGACTGTATCTCTCTTATGTTTCTTTGTTGCTTTTATTTCTTATTGCTTTCATAGCATAGTTTCTTCGAGTGTGTGAGGTAAACACTTTGAAGGTCGTTGAAGGCTAAAGTCTTGCTTAAGCGGACCTAAGTGAGACTGTCGTGCAAAGGGTGTTAGCGATTAACTTCGATAAAAATTCAGGTACCAAGGTGACATTTGTATCACCATCCATGGTAGAAAAAGAAGAAAAAAATCAAGGCTCAACTAGTAAAAAACGGATACACATAATTGAAAAGGATCGATTATGATGAGATTTTTCTTGATGATTTTTCATACTTTCATTAGGATTTTAATGGCATTGGTGGCTAGCTTGGATATGCACTTAGAGAAGACGAATGTGAAGGAAAATTTTCTTTATGGTCACTTGGTGGAGCAAATTTACATGGAATAGCCCAAACAAATTGAAGAAGTTGTATAAGTAGTCTCCATGATAATGGTACTAACAGTTTGTTTAAATGATTGAATTGGCTACATAAAATATGAGCATGATTGTTATGAGTACGTCAAGAGTCTTGATGATGAATCATTTATTATTTTGCTATTAGTTGTTACAAAGAATATGCATGATATAAATGAACTAAAAGCATTATTGGGAAGGAAATTTAAGATGAAGAATTTAAGTGTTGCTTAAAAAAAGGAATAGAGATTTAGAGGGATATGAGCTCTGGAAATTTTGGTTACCTCAATATTGTTAATTTGAATAGGTGATAGACAAATTTAGAATGAACAGAGTTAAACCCATGAGCACTCTAGTGATAAATCACTTCAGATTTTTCTTAGATTAGTATCCAAAAATAGATGGATATGTCTGAGGTAACATTTAATAATGGTGTAGGATGTTTAATGTATACAATGGTTTATATAGAGCTAATTTTGGCTTATATTGCTAGTTAGGTTAGTAAGTATAGAAGACAACATTAAGAAGCAACTAGGCAAATATTAGGTACTTAAGAGGTACAACAAACCATGGGATTGTGATCCTTCAATTGTGGGATATGTGAATTTAGACTATACATGAGATTTGGATAACTTGAGGTCTACTATATAGTTTATCTTTGCTCTTAGAAGAAAGCCTATTTGTTGAAAATCAATATTAATCTATGATTATCTTGCCTACAATTGAAGCAAAGTATATGATAATGATTAAGGTTGCTAAAAAAGCATTATGACTTATAAGGCTAGTGAGAGAAGCAGCCATTTATCAAGGTAGAGTTCAAATATATTGTGATAATTAAGATATCATTTATTTGACAAAGATTCAAGTGTATCGTGCAAGAATTAAGCACATAAATGTGAAGTTCTAGAAGATTAAGGAATTAATTACATCTAGATATATCTTTCTTGAAAAAATTCACATTTTGAAAATTTTCATTATACCATAAAATATTTCAAGCATTGTTTGGACAATTTGACAAATTTAGTTATCAAGCATTTCGAGGTGCTAGATAAGATCACAACTTAAACTTCCTATAAAGAGTATATTTATCAAGGTGAAGACCGTTGAATACACAAGTATGTAACATTTAAATTAGTTGAGTTTGGTAAATGATAAGTTATGCAAAAGTTGTACCAAATAGAATTTAGATATTAACATATTTATAGTAAACCTGGTACTTCAATTGAATCATAAAATTATCCTCTCTTAACTATAGAAGATATAGCCATATCTATTGGACGTCAGGTCAGATTACTAAAAACTTTCAAACAGTTTTTTTTTGGAAAGGTAAATGGTATTAATAAATGAATGGATACAAAATTACGTATTCAGTCAAGAGTAACAAGAGCCATGTCCTTCTAGCAACGACGTCACATATCCAAACAATTAAAAGACTGCTTTAATACATCAACAAATGACGACCTCTCTGTCGATTAGGGTAAAGTCGTTTTACACTTTCGCCTTCTTCTCCAGACAGTACTAAATTAGGGTTGCCTCGCGATCTCCTCGTCCTCCGCTTGCATGTAGTTGATCTTCTTTAACTCTTCTGCTTTCCCATGTCGAGCAATAACTCATCAGTTGATTGATGCAGGTGGTCTTCCTCGCGTCGCGACTTTGTGTAGTGCAGCTGTCGAAGAGATACCGACACCTTTCGAGCCCCTTTGCAAAGTAATCTTCTATTTGTCTCGCGATAAGTCCTCTACTCTCTCTTTTCACCTTAACCTCGTTCCTCTTCTGATCATCTCTGTTGTTTTGCTTCATCACTGTTCTGAGCCTCCAAGGTTTCTCAATCTGTAATGGTTGGTCTATTACGATTGGTTTGTGGATTCGAGTTGCGCAAATGGAGCAACTGAGCTGTCTCCAGGTACGATGTTGCATCTTCTTACTTTGGATTTGTCCATTTCTGCTAGTTGAGTCCCCATGTAGTCGCTAGTAAATTGCTTATCTTTTCTGAATGTGCCAAATATAGAATTTTCTCTCTGATTCCTCTAATCAGAGAGGTATAGACCTCCTGACATGTGCGATGCTTATTTTGAAATCTTTTGTTGTTTCTCTCTCACCATATCTCCTTTATGGAGGAGGCGAGGGAGATAAAATGGAGAATCTCAGTTGACTTAGGAGTGCGATTCAACCATTCCAAGGCTTCTGTGAGGGTAGTACCTGCATTAGGGTTAGAATTAAGGACCTTTATCTGCTCCCATATGTCCTGCGAGAAGGGACATGTGAAAAAGAGATAGTCCCTGATTTCCAATTCTGCCTGACAGAGAACACAGATAGGGTCAATGGATATGAAGTGGAGTCTATCTGTAGTACTCAACCGATTTAGCACTGCTAGCCACAACATTATAAAGTAACTTGGCATTAGGGCTTTGTGCCAAACAATAGGATTTCAGGCTTGCCTTGTGCTATTTTGGTTCTGCCATTTCCTGAACTTTGCGATGTTGAATGTGTTAGGTGGGAGATTGAGGCAATAGTAGGCATCCTCCCTTTGTAGGTCAGGTATATAGTGAGGGATTAAATTCTGTAGCTCAGCTAGAAAGTTCCACTGATTTCCACTTAGGATATATTTAGCCTTCTCATTGAGAGGAACATTCTGTCATCTTTGGATTGCTTGAGGATTCTGAATTAGGGGACCATGGCCTGTCCAGTTGTCAAACCAGAAGAAAGCCTTTTCTCCAATCCCAATCTTGCAGTAGACTTGGGATTCAAGCATTGATCTGAGTTTCAAAAGCTGAGTCAATGGCCATGAAAATGAAGTCTTAATAAGAATGAACCAAATACTAGAACCCTTCAATATATAACTATATAACCAGCGGATCCATAAAGACTTCTTTTCTAGGAGAATATTCCGTAGGTTCTTTGCCAAGGCTACTATATTAAAAGAAGCAATAGATATTAAACCTAGTCCCCCTTCCTCTTTGCTTTTACACACCTCTTTCCATTTAACTTTAGCAAGGTGATTTTCTGAATTGAGATTATCCCATAAGAATCTTCTAAAAATTTTTTCAATGGATTTGATCATACCTTTGGCTAGAGAGATATTAGAGGACCAGTATATATGAAGAGAATTAAGGACTGCCTTAATAAGTTGTAGTCTCCCTCCAAAAGAAAGCACCTTATTGGACCACATACCCTATCTTCTTTGGATTTTATCAATCAGAGGCTAGCATTCAGAAAATTTTATTCTTCTTGTAGTAATAGGAAGCCCCAAGTAGGTCAGAGGAGCTGGTTTTTTGCTCATCCCTGTCAGTTGGGAGATTAAGTTCTCCATCATGGTCGCCCCTTCAGATAAAACAAACTAACTTTTATGAAGGTTTATCTCCAAACCTGTTATATTCCTAAAATCTGACAAGGTCTCCATAAGTAGCTCAATTGACTTACCATGAGCTTTAGAGAAAAGTAGTAGATCATCCATAAAACATAGATTGACTAGCTTGACCTTCTACATTTAGAGTGGAATTTGAAGGACCTACAATTTCCCACTCGTTGTTGGATTAGTAGACTAAGTACCTCCATACAAATTATAAACAGATATGGGGAGAGGGGATCCCCTTGGCGCAAGCCCCTAGCACTCTTAAATACCTTTGTTGGAGATCCATTAACTAGGACAGAATAGGAAGGCGTGGTTATGCGAGCCCTAATCCACTTGACAAACCCCTCCGGGAATCCCATTAGTTTTAGGGTCTGCAGCAAAAACTCCCACTCAACATGATCAAAAGCCTTCTTAAGGTCTACTTTAATGGTACAGTTTTGTGGGTTGTGCTTCCTTTGATACCCTTTCATCAACTCCTGTACAAGTGCAAAATTATCTCCAATTCTTCTATCAAGTAGGAAAGTGCTTTGATTGTCAGATATCAGTAAATCCAGGACCCCCCTCAGCCTGTTAGCTATAATTTTAGAAATGATCTTATAAAGGAAGTTAGAACATGCTATAGGCCGATAATCCTCCAAAGTACAGCAGTAGGAGTTTTTTGGGATCAAGCATATATGGGTTTTATTAATCTCCTTTATGAGTGTACCTCTAGAAAAAAATTCCAGCACTGCTTGCTTGACCATAGACCCAATAGTAGGCCATGCTTTTTGATAGAAAGATCCATTAAATCCATCTGGGCTCGGAGACTTATTAGGCTTCATTCAAAACAGAACCTCCTCAATTTCGTTTTCTGTCACTGGATTAATAAGAGCAGTAGCTTGTTCCTGAGTTAACTTGTTGTGAATAATACCTTCAAGGTTGATAGAACATGGAAGAGTCCGAGAGTAGCCATAGAAGTTTCTGAAATATGTCTCTGCTTCCTTCTCTAAATCAACTTGTTTTGTGATTTCCTCACCATTTTGTAGTTTTAAGGAGCAAATTCGATTTACATTTCTCTTGGCTAGGATAGAATTGAAAAAGAACTTTGTACATCTTTCCCCATCTTTCAACCAACTAACCCTAGCTCTTTGCTCCAAGAGGCTGTCATGTTCTTTAGCCTTAGCAAGATATGTCAATAATAAGTTCTTCTCAGTGTTTAGTAGGATAGCATTAGTTGGATCCTAATCAATTTGCTGCTGCACCCGTACCAAGTTCTCTCTTACTAGGTTTACTGCTGTTTGAGTAGAGAAGGCTCAGTTTTTCATCAACTTTTTCATTTCCCCTTTGATAGCTTTAAGTTTTTGCACACAAATATACTGAGAAGTGCCCACCATCTCAATTTCCAATCCTTTTTGAAGAACAGCAGGAAATCCCTCATCATCGATTAGAAAGTTGTTAAATCGGAAGGGGCCCCTTCGATCCTTATTATGAGATAGGTTTTCAATCTGCATAGGAGTATGATCAGAGAATAAGGGGTCAAGGAATGATGTGACACAGTTTGGGAACTGTGTAATCCACACATTGTTTACCATAACCTTGTCCAACTTTTTCCTTAGTGCCCATCTGCCCATCTACTTGTTACTCCAGGAGTAGAATTGGCCTTGGGACTTGAGATCAAAAATTTCAAGTTGACTCGCACAATCATTGAAATCAGATGAGTGATTCCTTAGGCTAAAATTACCCTCAGCTTCTGTAGGATATAAAGTGTCATTGAAGTCTCTACATAGAAGTCATGCACCATTAATCATAGGCTAAATCCGTAGTAAACTTTCCCATAACAATTTCTACTGAAAAGCATGATTTGATCCATAAATAAAGGAGATGATGATGTTACTATTAGTCTGAACGAGCTTGCAATCCAGATGTATTGCTTGCATTTCCATAGCCAGGACCTGAATATCCACCACCCTAGGGTCATAATCAATTATGATTCTCCCGTAGCTATGTGCTTGATGATTTGATATAAACTTCCATTTAGAACCTAGTTTATTCAAAACTTTCAGTTTTTTCGGTCTAAGTTTAGTTTCCAAAAGAGTAAAAATCCATGGATGTGTATGATTGACAAAATCCCTTAGAGCCGATAGCTTTTTAGGCAGTTAATCCCTCTCACATTCCATGCTATAATCTTCATAAATTAGGCTAGGATGGTTTTGGAGCCCTTGATTTTACTCCTGTTGGTTTTCCGTTTAGCTACCTCCGAGAATTTTCCAATAGTCGGGTCCTCTAAAGATTCTCCCTTGCTTTCTACCACTATGGTTTGAGTGTCTCTTATTGCCTGATCATCAATTTTGCTATCCGCATTGACTGCCACCCTGTCATCTCTCTCTGGTCCTTTTATCCCCTCACTTTCAGCCTGCTTCAGTGTTTGTCCAGACCTTCTGGTACTGTTTTACCCTCTCCACATTCTAGTAAAGTAGCATAACTGATTTCATCCTTCTGATCCACATTTGTGTTAGATATATCAATACCCATCAGCTCCTCATAATCTCCTCTAATGAAGGTCTTACTTGTAGGAACCCTTTTTTTATCATGTTTTGGTGATGGCTTCCATGGGTATTGAACTGCAACCTTATCCTCATAAAGAGATCCATCAAGACCCAACCTTATGATAGGAATAGTATCAGGTAGACTATTAAAGAGGTCCATATTAATGCAGATTCTAGCATAGCCCAACCTCCTCCTATTTGCAGTGTTATCATCCAAGCATAGAGGTTTACCAAGAAACCTACCTATCATACTCAATTCCTTAGTAGTCCAATATTCAAGAGGAACATTGTATAGATTTACCCATAGGGGAATTGGTCTTTTTTCATGATTGTCGATCTGGAATCCTGGTTGCCAAGGTTGTAGTAAGAGAGGAAAATTAGCAACATGCCATGGCCCTTCTTCAACCACTTTCAATGCTTGAGCTTTAGTGGAGAATTTGAAAATGATGTACTTTTCCTCAGCTGCTACAGCTTCTATAAAACCTTTATTCTTCCATACTGTTAGTGCCCATTTTTGAATAATCGAGAAAGCTGGTCTTTTGTCCCAGAAAAACCCTATGAGAGAGTTTTCCCAAGATTTAACCCCTTCTTCTAAGATTTCTTTATCTGGAAAGACTATGCTTCTTCCATCTTCAGTCTTTGGAGGGCAAAAGTGCAGAGAGAGTTCGGCAGAACCTCCCACAACTTGCTTCCATGTTCTCCTCTTAGTAGGAAGACTGGTTGTAATCGGATAGGTTTCCTTTAGGGGTTGGGATGGTGTGGTTACTAGAAGAGCAGGAGGTGAGTTTAGAGCAGGATTAGGACGGTTTTTTGTGGTATTCTCAAGTGAGGGTAAAGGTGGAAAGGCATCCTGGTGAATGGTATGAGATGGGTTGAGAGCTGGTATCAGTGGATTCTGCATAGAAGCGACAGATCCTAAAATGGGAAAGTCAAAAGCGGCAAAAGGAAGGTAGGTTATGGAAAGTACTAGGTTGTCCCTGTAAAGTGGCTATGGGTGTAAGATGTGTGAGTATTTGCAGGGTGAAGGTGTGAGGATGGAGTCAGATTTGCAAGGGTGAAAATCAGGAACACTAGCTGGGTAAGAAAGGGGTGGTGAGTGGGAGAAGAAAAGTAGGGGAAGCAAGTTTCAGAATTGAGATGTTAGAGAGAAGTCAGAGTATCTCTTTTTAACCCATCGCTTCAAAGCAAAATATCTTTTTCAAAAACGTTCAAACAGTTGCAAAATGAAGTTTCACAAAATTTCCACCACGTCTTGGCGTTCACTATTGTCCAGCAGAGAAAGCTTGGGCATAGGGAAAGAAACGAAAATTGTATATATTCTGGCAAGCAGGTTCTCTAAACTGTACTCTATATACAATGATAAAAATCGAAGTCTATCACGAACAGAAAAAGGTAAGAGACTCCTTTCAACTCCTGAGATGCAATATAAAGAGAGTGAGCGCCAAAAAAATCATTGTTGTTGTGAGCATTTGGCGGTCGAACTTAGGGAAAGTTTTTACTTGGACCTAGCTAGGCCTTCTTGAAAGGATGCATGTGAACTCCAAAGTTTGAATATTTTGTTATGATTGATTGTGAATGGGGAATTGCAGAGTTCATTACATTACCAATCCAACCCATTGTAGGGCTTTATGTTTACATATCTGTTCAGCAGATGAAATCTAATTGCCTAAAAGGCTAGTCAAGGGAGCTTAGTTCGCAGAATGAGTAACTTATTTGATAATATTACTCCTGGAGAATACATACACAACTAAAGAATATCTAAATAAGATTGAAAAGGGGGAATTGGTGAACTATTATGAGCAGTCTGTGTCATAAAATTGTGGATCCCAAAACTTGGAGATATGTTCACCCTCATGTTTTGGAACAGGACAAGAAGCATTAGAGAAGTCTCTGAAGCGCACAACACCAAAATCTTCATTGTAGCTCGTGGTAATGATCTGTGCACCTTTTACAGCCATGGCTGAACAACATGAGCTTGTACCTGCATCCTCAAATGGCCAACACATCAAGGAGTTTGTTTGTGAACCAGTGTCGGACTCCCACACATTAACATGAGGATCCTCTGGTCCTCCAGTAACTATTTTGTATGGATCAGCATGCAATTGAGTCACTGGACCAGTATGTCCATCCAAGTCAGCCAATGGTCGTGGTTTCTGTTTCTCCTGACTTCTCCTTGTATCCCAAAGCATAGCTCTGAACAATTAGAATGTTTTACTTATAAGTGTAATCAACGAATCTCAAAAGTCTAAAGCAGAAATGAATTGGTTCTACTGCACACTATAGGAATTGAGCAACTGTTTACAGCTTGATCATAGACTTTGGTAATGAACATAACTGTTTCATAGCTTAAGAACCAACTTTAAAGCTACCAGAATAAAGAGATATCAGCATGGTTGGATTCCCCAGATAAATGAAATGCCCTACCTTCCATATCCACCAGTGCAGATCAGATACTTTGAAGGCAGAACTGTAAAAGAGCAAAGTTTTGATTCACCAATTGCTGCAGTATTAACCTTTTGCATTGTTCTTAGGTCAATGGTGACAACATAGAAACCAGCAGCAACATAGAGCAAAGATTCATAGCAACACATATCCAATGGGGTGGCAGGCACAGTAGCTGTCCCCACACAACATGAAGACCGAGCACCTGATGACACACGTGTATCCCAAACCCTAACCTATAAAAATAGGAGAAATTAATACATAAAAACCAAACGGCAGGTATAGAAAATTAAAAATATAATACAAATGTGGAGTACACAAGTTTTGGTCATGAAGATAGGAATCTGAATGTCAACTGAATAATCTTGTTCTACCTGAAACCGATTCCTGATTAAAAGAAAATGCCAATGGGAGAATGTGTGAATTAAGTAATTTGTATCTCATCTTGCAGTTTGAGATAGATACAGAGATTACACAGGCACCAAACTTCAGGAAAAAGTTAGTTTTAAAATATGCATTAGAAAGTAGCCAATAGTTCGCATAGGTCCCCTTTTGACTATATTGATAGGTTTGTCACAATCATAAATAGAACACCAAGTAATAATACGTAGATCATGTACATAATTCACTTGTGTAGACCTAGAAACATGGTACTTATTTACAGTTGACAACATTGCACGAATACTGGAGTTATTAGACTTGTTTAAAAAGTGTATCAACATTTAAATCCATTAGCATGACCAATCCTTCAAGTTAAATTAACTGGTTAAAGGGTCAGCTCCAAGACATGTAAATACATATAGATGATAGATAGATATGTTCACAAATTCACACATACTAAACTCTTAAAATGGACTTTAGATCAAGCAAAAGTAACTCACTCCTCTGGATGTTGTTTCCATACAAGCTTATAATATGAAGACAGCACATTCTATTCTGTAATGACATTGGACATAAAATATGTAGCTCTCAAACACATAAAATGAGACAATTGCTAGACATATAGCAGAGGCTGAAAGAATATAAATAATGTTCACCTTGGAATCATTGGCAACGGTTACCAAAAGAGAAGCTCTATGCCTGAGAGGACAAAATTTAAATTAATCATTGATCTAAAAAGGCGAAGGAAATTCTAAGGAAACACTAAAAATCATATCCTCATTGTCCAAGTATCAGATATCCAATTCAAATGAAAACGATTAGTTCCTTAAAGCAAGAAAAAGATATGTTTTTTTTTCCCATATAGAGAAGATGACAATCTAATTTTTTGAGCACGAATCATAATATTAATGATAAAACACATGAATATAAATATGCAAAATGATGTAAAACAAGGAAAACTTATTATCATGGTTTGAAAGAAAATGTGATGATAAAATAAACTCATACCCTCCAACATACATCAATTTTATGGGTTTCTCATGCCCATAAAGTGTAGCTTTCAATGCATGTTGACCACGTTTTCCAGTAGAGCTAAGGGACCAAAGGCGTATTGTTCCATCCTCCCCACCACTTGCCAACACTTTGGCACTATCATCACCTAATAATTTATCGGACAAGGTTGAAACTGGGCCATTATGACCTCGAAGACATCGTTGGCATGAACCCTCCACAAAAGCACAAGAGAAAAATAATCAAGAGATTTCAGTGGTAGCAACATTAATCAATAAAACTTAAAAAAATATCCTATTAAAGTTCCTAAAAAGAAATGAAAAAGGAAAAAACATATTTTTTTAAAAGAATATGCATATGTTTGTTGGATAAGAAATGAGTATAAGCAACCAATAGCAAGCACAACCTATTAAATCTGACAAAAGATCTGAAGCAACAGAAACTAACAGTTCATATATTAGGATGATAGCAAAGCAACAGAAATTCGTGCTATACCTTCCACCAGAGACGTATTGAGCGATCACAACTTGAGGTTGCCATAACATTTTCTTTCCTTCGTGTCTCACTTCGAACAAGAGAGGTCTCACTGAGAGGAAACAATCTGCAGACATCATTTCTCGTATGTCAAGAAAGAAAATTAAAACTATGGTATGTCAAATTTAGTTATTACAATGATGGCATCAGCAAGCATCAAAGCAATTTCCCAATCTGAATCAACTTCTCAACCTGCTCTACCTGAATGAAATTTCCACTCAGTGAGAACCTCCACATTCCATTAAAAGCATTTTTGCCTATTTCTACAACTCTTTCACGGTGTTAAGGACCTTTTTTTTTTTTTTTGAAAAATAAGGACCAAGAAGTTGCAGTCATAGAAAAGCTAACGATTTCAGAGCAGATAAATCACGTATTCTCACCTCATGCAAGTGATTCTGGCCTTATGATCACTTAGAGTCGCAACAGAGTTCATTCCACCTAAAAAGCCATCGATATTCAACATTTGTATTGAGGATCCCTAGTTAAACAAAGCCTTGTATAAGTTAACAGCACATAAATTTAAAGAAGCTAAACATCACTCAAGTACCATCTATTTTTAAGCTAAAAAGCTACCACAAGATACATTCCAAACTTCCAAATTCGAAGCAAAAAAACAGCATATACAACCAAGGGGAAATTTAACAAACAATACCTGCGAAAAAAAGATATGATTGTTGTCTAACATAATGTGGTCAAAAGGTCTAGCAACGGTATGAAAATCAGCAGTCAAAGGATCAACAAACTTGAACTGCTGCACAGCAGCTTGCCTAGATAAATAAGCTTCCCTCAAACCCCGAGATGTTTGTGACGAGCTTTGAGGCACTTCTTTTGGCCAATGCCCCTTCACAATCAAATGCAAGCTATATCAACAACTGATTACAACAAACTAATATTTACCACTTATAAGAAAAGATTCCAGAATCCATATTCCCACCATCCCGTATTATAAAGACAACTTTCATCCCATCAGAGGAAACCCACTTTCTAGTAATAGGATTACGTGAAGCAAAGGCATCACTCTGTTTTGAATTTTAGAACCTGAACAAGCGGTGCCAAATAGAGTCGGAGTAAGCTACGCGTTTAAGGGACTTGCAGGTGAGAGCGAGGTTGGAGACGTCCTGCAGACGGAGGTAGGAGGCGCAATGAGCTAAAGCGTCCTCGCTAAGGTCTGTAATCGTCGTTTGGGAGGAGTTGGAAACCATTGGTTTAGGAGGTTGAGACCGATCAACGGCAGCATCAGCCATGACGATCAATTGGCTTCTTGAATTTGTCTTATCCCAGTGCGGGGCTCTTTGTTAATAATTGTTAATCAGAAAGAAATTGCAGCCCATCACATCATAGTGCCTCCAAAAAAAGAACTCACGCGCTTACGGAAATTAATATATGCTTAAGCCTTTTTCTTTCCTCTTTTGTTTTCGTTCAATTTGTAAGCTCAAATTTTAATAATAATAATAATAATAATAAGTGAAATTATAAAAGAAGCCTACTTCTTTTTTTTTTTGGAAAAAAGAAAGTATTGAAGAAAAGAACAAGAAGTTACAAAAGTTTGATGCTCAGGGGATATCCTTCTCATACAACAGATACTAGTTAGAGGGCCTCAACAAGATAGAAAACAAAAAAAACTACTACTTAGTCAGGTATATGGCCTGAACTGGATAGAGCGGTAGTCTGCAAGACAAGCAATTCTCTGATGTCTCGTATAGTATCCTCAGCCAATTGTGAGACAAGTTTGCTTAGCCTTAGAACTGTCTGGCATTCCTCTCTTTCCAGATGGTCTGAACGATCAGTCCTATAGCAATGACAAAAGTCCCTCTATTTTTGATTGTGAGAGTTGTGGAAGTAGAGACATAATTGGTGATACTCGAAAGTGAAGGGTCTGAAAAGTCCCACCCACAATAGGTTCGTACCTGTTCCCATATGACTGCAGTTGTGGAGCACAAAAAGAACAGGTGGTCATGCATTTCCTCTTATATTAAGCAAAACGGACGGTATCTATCCACATCCATATAAGGAAGGCGATCAACGGTATTAAGTTTATTCTTCATGGTCAGCCAAAGGAGGAAGGAGGTTTTCGGAGGGAGCTGTCCGTGCCACACCATGCAGCTCCATGCAACTCGAGGTAGGCTCACTCGATGCAGATCTACAATGCGTTTACTCTTTAGTTGGTGGGTAGGTTGATCCTTCTAAAGAAATACATCAGGGTGGTCCGAGGGAGGATACTGAGACTGTAAATGTTCGAGGTAGTCCGGAAAATCCCAAGAACCCCCTCGAATAAAATAGCTCATTTTAGTATCAGTGGGGGGACAGATATCAGTTATGGAATAGATCCATGCAACTGCCCCATGGTTCCTCGACCAAACCAATAATCAAACCAAAAAAAAAATCTAGTCCCATTTCCAATTTTGCTTACCACATCCGGTTGAACCAAGTTCTTAAGGAGGATCAATTGATTCAGGAAGAAGCAGTGCGAGGGACGGGGACTCATTTCCCATATGGTACGGCCTTTGAGAAAATAAGAGTGGAGCCAACGTAGCCATACCGATTGTTTATCCTCTAGGATCCACCATAGTCCCTTGATAATTAAAGCTTGGTTGGTGAGCTTTAAGAAAGTAAGTCCTAATCTGCCTTCCGATTTGGGAACACAAAGATCCGACCATCTAACCTTTGCAGTCCCTTTAGCGCCATTGTGGTGATTCCACAAAAAATTCCTGAAAAGACGCTCCACTTGTTTGATGACACCCTGGGATAGAAAAACATGAGAACTCCAATATATGTGCAAAGAGTTGAGAATTGACTTAATTAATTGGAGTCTCCCCGCACATGAGAGGAATTTGTTAACCCAATGGTGGAGACATTTCTGGATTTTTTCAATGAGAGCAAGATATTCAGTGTAACGTAACCGCTTGGTAGAGATAGCTAGGCCCAGATAGAGCAATGGAGGGGATTGTCGAGTCATACCTGTAGCCACTTTTATAGGCTCTTCTAAGGGAAGAGCACCATGAAAAAGAATAAATTGGCTCTTATGAAAGCTAATGACTAAACCAGACATAGTAGAGAACTGTTCCAGAGCTCTTATAAGTGTGCAAATAGAGTCAATCTTTGCACCACAAAAGAGGAGGAGATCATCAGCAAAGGAAAGATGTGTTAATCTAACCTTTTTGAAGCGCGAGTGAAAGCTGAAATTTTTGTTGGAGGCTACTTCCTGATTGATGATAGAGCTCAAAGTTTCCATGCACAATATAAATAAATAGGATGAGAGTGGGTCACCTTATCGTAGTCCCTTTGAAGATGTGAATGAGGCTGAGGGGCCGCCATTGATGAGAACCGAGAAGCTTGTCGTAGTGATACACTCCTTGAGCCAATTGATAAAAGTGCTAGGGAAGCCATGAGCCTCCAGGATCGCCCAAATAAACTTCCAGCTTACACTGTCGAAAGCCTTACAAAAGTCAACCTTCATTATGGAGTTAGGCCTAGAATGGTATCTCGTGTAGCCTTTTAGGAGTTCTTGGACGATGAGGATGTTGTCTCCAATTTGCCGGTTGCTCATAAAGGCACTTTAAGTATCACTAGTGAGGGCGGGTAGTACTTGTTGCAGCCATTGCGCCATAATTTTGGATATGATCTTGTATAGTACGTTAGAGCACGCAATAGGCCTGAAATCACTGAAAGTTGAAGGATTAAAGCATTTAGGAATCAGACATAAGAAAGATTTATTGATTTCCTTGAGAAGACGACCCCTTTGGAAAAA
>JAOQML010000008.1:11739171-11752716 GCA_027568935.1 Erythroxylum urbanii
AAACTAGTTTGTTTCAGATCGGAGACGCTTAGGAGGTCAATGCACTCCTTGAGGTCAGGTGTGTGATTTTTGAGACTGCAATTTCCTTGAGCTTCGAAACTATAGAGCATAGAATTGAAGTCTCCACATATCAACCTAGGAGAGCGTACATCAATGCTGAGAGATGTGAGGTCATTCCATAAGGATCGTCTCTGGAACCCAAAGTTACTAGCATAGACATTGGACATAAGTGTAATAAGATTTTGCTGGAAGAAGTGGACACGTAAATAAAGTACCTGATCAGTGATATGGAGAGTATCGACCCTGAGCGCATCAACATTGTAGCACACAATAATTCGACCCAGAATATGTTGAGAGTGGTTTGAGATGAAATTTCATTGGGGATTAAACATCTGTAGTTTGTCCACCTTATCAGCTTTTATCTTTGTTTCCAAAAGACCTAACAAAAGAGACTTTTCCCTCATAACAAAATCCAGTAAAGTAGCTTGCTTTGTTGGGCAATTCAGTCCTCTTACATTCCATGCTATGATGGACATTAATGGGTAAATTAGGAGTTTTTTCTCTTTGCTCCGCTGGGAGCGTCGTCTCTCCACTGTTAAGAATTAATTAGGGGTGGTGGAAGATATGCTACTAGGTGCCAGATTCTTCACTGAGGCCAAGTTGGAAATTGGTTCGGTGGAAATTGCATCAACGGCAGAGGATAGAGAGCAGCTAGCCACAGGTGAAGGAAGATGAATGCAGTGGTCCAAGGCATCAGCTAATGGGAGTGGGTTCAATTCCAACACTCGCAGAGTAGGAGGTGGGGATGAGTCCTCAATTTGATTGCTAGGTCCCTCCTTCTCATGATCCATCACCGAAGGGTTAGTATCCTCCATATTAGGAGGCAGAGAGGAGTACTCAAGTTGATTGATTGGTCCCTCCTTCTTATGCCCCATCACCGAATGGTTAGTATCCTCCAGCACTGTTGCCTCCTTATTCATGAGCTCATAATAGCCACCTGTTTTAAAAAGCTTTCCCGTGGCCTTCCAAGCCTTGCCATTCCCAGGAGAGGGAGACTTCCAATGGTATGAAATTTCAACGTAATCCTCACGCATTTGTTGGTCCTTAGCTAGTCGAATAATAGGGATGAGATCAAGTAGTTCTTGGGGAAGTTCCACATTCACACAAATGCGTGCATATCCAATACGCTTTTTCAAGGCAGTAGTTTCATCAAAACATACCGGTTTTCCAATGAAGCTTGCAAGGGAACTAAGACCTTGAGTGGTCCAATACTCTAGTGGCAAATTATGAAAAATTATCCAGACCGGTACACTTTGTATCTTGATTTTGTCAAGGTTGAGGTGCGGTTTCCATTGTTGCAAGAAGAGGGCTTGGTTCCCATAATGCCAGGAGGGCTTCAGACGTTGTGGAGAATTTGAACAGCAGTAGGTTATCTTTAGAGAGGAGAACATCACTCAGTCCCCTTCCTTTCCACTGTCGGTGTGCCCAGTGATGAAGGAGGGGGAAGGGAGGTTGTTGTTCAAAAAAGAACCCTACAAGTGTAGCTTCCCAGCTGCGGGCGCCTTCTTCTAGAATTTTCAGGTCTGGACAGACCATAAGCTTACCGTCCACATCTTTGGGGGGTAGTAGGATAGCTGTGTACTAGCATGATCCCCGACAACTTGTTTCCAACTTTTTTGCAAAGGAGCTTGGGTGGTAGTTGCAGGTGGGGTGATAGGAGGTATGGAAGTGGTCGGAAGGTGGATGAAGTCAGGGGAGAAGGTTGGGTGGGCAAGGGCAAGGTGGAATTCCGAACTAGTAGGGTGGCTAGTGACAGACATAGGATGAAGAAAAGCCCAGAAAAGGCAATCTGCCTGTTTAGAGGAAGCTAACATTCAAAAGTTTAGAGCAAAACAGGAAAGGATTTGAGGCAGGATGTTAGGAGGGAAAAGGGGAAAGTCTATATTAATACTTTACAATGAAAATTTAAAAACCATCTCTAAGACCTCGTTAAGGAGTTTTCTCTTTGCTAGCATATAAACGCAATTAACAATTTGTGAACAGATAGAATACCTAATTTGTTTAGATGATATGAACCTCGTCAATTTCATCATCATGTAAACTGATCTTCTAACATCATAATCATAGCTTTAACTTACTCGCATTCTAATTAAAACAAGGTTTTGTCAATTAATTTAAAATGCTTATCCTGATTTTTTTTATGAAGTAAAATCCTAAATGTAAGACTAATTACAATACGGGAACGATGTCAATGTGGGACTGTTGCTAGATGAGCAACTATATTGCCACATGTTCTCGTCGGTGTAGTCGTTGGCAATGTCTTGCGAGGTGACTAGTTTTGCTTAAACTAACCCTAAAACAGATAATCCTTGGTTATAAGGATAATTAAAAACTAATATTAGAGTAAACAAGATTAAACTAATCTAGACCTTGAATAAGTTAAAGAGGGATTCGAAATATTTAAACATGTGACTTCTCTTAATAAGAACCTAAGCAATAACCTATAACTATTTGAGCAAAGCTCAATGTTTGCCTTAATTTTGATAGTTCATTTATTATTAATTACAAGTCTATTTTTCACTTGTTCAAAGACTTGTTTAGAATACATTCATCATCAAATTAGTAGTTTATTTGATTTGTTCTCATTCTTTATTAATTTATAAAAACAATTTCAATATTTTGTTTATTAATTTGAATAAATTTGTATATTAACTTAAAAGAAATTAATTTTGTACTTTTGTAAGCATTATGATTTGTTGGTATACTCATATTATGAGATATATTTCAACTTATTCAAAAGTATTGAATAATATTTTTCCCTTGAATTAGTTTCGAGGAAATAGTTAGAATGATGAGAAGCTCAATTATAATTTGAACACCAACACAATAAATCGTTTGAATTTATGAAGGCAGAATTGGATCAGTGTCAAACAGTTAATGAAATAGACTTAATGTTGCATTTTATTTTGATGAATAGCATGATTCAAGGTCTTATTTTTGTTGGTTATTAAGGATTAACTACTCTCGTAAGCAAATATGAAGCATTTATAGAACATTTATGTCTCATGCAAAAATTTGTTGATCAAAGTGTGGGATACTCCTCTAGATCGTATTCGCATATATAGTTAAATAGTGCAAACTTTCTTAAAAGAGCAATTGAGAAGGGAAGTATTTAAACGTCTTAGTTTTAGTAAATTATCAAAGGATATTATGGAGATAATAGTTTTTTAAAAGTTAAATTGATTAGAATTTTCAAAGGTATGTAGGTATATCCAAAACTTAAACCCAAAGAGTTTGGGCTATACTCTTACCAAATCATGTCACAGATACTTCTAGATCTTAAAATTTACCCCATAGTGGACTTCTACATGAGTTAATTACCATAGACTGATTAAAAATAAGATTTTGGCCTCTATCCTATCTAGTGTTCACATTGGAAGCTTTCGGATGGGAGTTCAGCTGCTAGTAATGAGTATCAAGAAGAGGGGTTCAATTGTTAGGGTTTCTGCCATAGGTAAGTTGCTTTTTACTTTATTGCTTTATCTCTCTTAGCAATTCTTCCCCAGATTTTTTTTTGATATACTAAACATCTTTAGTTTCTTTCCATCCGTAATATGTATATGCATGCTCCCTAATACACTGTGATAATCTTCATTTCTTCATTTGATATTATTATGTCTTCTATAAGATAGTTAACCATATAGGGTAGGCTATAGAATCTCCTCCTCTTATTGATGGTTTCTTGAATTTCTCGTCAAATCCAATTTATGTAGTGGCACTTGTAGGAGAGATAGGTAACACATTCTTTCCTTATTCTACAAAGGTCTCAATTTTTGTAAACGCTAAAAAAACTGATCATGTCCTTAACGATTAGGTCTTTCTTCAATGCCAACTATAAAAGGAAGGATACTTTAAGGAAGAGTGATATGTGTTATACTATGGTATGCTAATCAACCTTATTCTCTGTTGTTCTTATGAGCTCTTTTCAAGAATTGTTAGTTTCCTGAGGGATGCCTTAGCCAAATATAGCTATCTTCAATATCTGCTTGGGGATTATAGTCTGGGATAGCATTGGATAATACTAATGAGTAATTGCTCCAACTATTACCCAGTATCCATGCCTCCACTCTAACATTTACAAGGTATTCTGCTAGAAGTTGATTTATTAATTGTGAATGAATTAAGGGTCCATTAGTGCTTCAGTTGTCAAAGTACAAGGAAGCTCTCCTCCCATTCTTTATCATACACTCTATAGAGTTGGAATTTCCTTACCTTGAAGAATTTATGATCAGAACCAAAAGTATCTTATTTTTAGTATTTGGATCCCAAATGCATATGTTTTTGAGGATATGGGTATGAACTTATCTAGACTATAGGGCTTGTATCCCTTCAAGTAGTCTTCAAAATCTTTTAGCAATAAGGATACTAATAGTTAGACTTATCTTAATGATTCACAACCCACCTTCTTCCTTTGGTTTACAACTTCATTCCACTTTACCTTAATAAATACTTTTCCTTCCTTTTTTCCTCCTATAGGAAAGACCTGAATATTTTTTTCTAATTTCTTGGTGACCCATTTAAAGAGGCTTATGTGAGCTGACTAATATATGTGAAGGGAGTTTAAAACAACTTTTATCAACATCAGTCTCCCTGCATAAGAAAAATCCTTATTGACCTAATGGTTAAGTCTTTTGTAGACTTTTTCCAACAAAGGTATCCAGTCCCTAAACCTTAACTTTCTTATTGACACAGGCAGGCCTAAATATGTAATAACTGGTTAGGTAACTTGAGACCCTAATATTCTTGAAAGCCAATTTCATCTTCCATAGTACTTAAAGATAGAATTAGTTGGCTTTTGTTATGGTTCATGTTTAAACCAGAAAGCTTTTGGATATCTTCAAGCAGGATAAAATTGTATAAATAGATGTATCTTTGGCCTTACAAAAGATTAGTAGATCAATTGTAAAATATAGGTTAGTAAGACCAATATCCTTACATTTATTTTGATATTCAAAGCCAAGTTTTTGGGAGATATTTTAACTAATCAATCCAGAAAGAGCCTTTATACATTATATGAAGATGTAAGGACATAAAAGGTTTCTTTGCCTCAAATTTTTATGTCTTTTAAGTGGTCTTTAAGTTCCCCATTAACTAGGATGCTATATGAAATGGAAATGCATTCCTTAAACCAAATGCAAAATTGATGGAGCAACTACATGATAAAATCCTAGCTCACAATATCAAACTCCATAATGAAGTCAACTTTTAAGGAATAATTCTTTGGAGCTCGTCTCCTAGCATAATCTTTAAATATTTCCTACTCTAATATGACTTCAAGATTATATAACTAGATATCGAAGTCTTAAAAGAAGGAGCTTAAACATGGAACACCACCATTATTAGCTTTTTTTCTTGGATCATAGACCACCTTTCCAATCAATCAAGGCATATACAACATGAAAAGGTAGAGAGCTACAAGAATTATTAATCTCATAAAAAACCCCATATCTTTTTCACATTTCAAAGTGTAAATGAAGTAAAATTCATAGTTGAATATGGTTTGTGGATCAATTTCAATCTATCTCTTTCCTCCAAGTTTGGAGACTAGGCATTAGGCTAGCTAGAGTTAGACATGAAAATATTTCATTATGGGTGAACATACAAAATGTTCCCTTAGAATACTAGACAATGCTTTATTCATTAGCTAGTTATATAGGTATACCCTTTTGTATGGATGAAACAACTGTAAAAGAAAATCCATTAAGTTTGCCCAATTATGTATTAGCGTAGGGTTAGATCAAGATCTCCTAAAGTTATCTCAATTTTAAGGCTCAATAAGGAAGGTAAATTAGTAGAAGATGAGGTATGTGTCTCCTACAACTAAAGACTTATTGGTTGCAAGTTTTTAACTAATGAAATTTCATCTTATTGATCATTACTTCTTAATTTATAAAATTTTGTTGATATCGCAATAATTCTATCTAATTATGCTTAGTGAGTATTATATCAAATGTTTTAAGACAAACTTAAGTATCAAATAACGAAATAAAAAGTTTAAGATAATTAAACTTTTGCTAACATATATTCATTTATTTCAATCAAAATGAAAAAAAATTATTACCAATTTGTCTACATATATATGTCGATGTATGATCTAAAATATGGCAAGACCCAAACTATCAAAAACTCGTATAATTAAAGGGTCAACTGTCGACATAAAATAAAGATTGATTTTAGTTAGATATGAAAATTGTTAATTAGCTTATTTAATTTTTGTTCTGAGTAATTTTGTGGACTAAAAGTACACCTAATGAAGAATTTGTCTAACCGAATTAAGAAGAGATAGTTACTAATGAGTTTATAAATTAGTTAAGGATAACTAAATTTTGGAATGGATAATTTATAAAGAGCGTTGTTGGACAACTTAGTATAAGATAAGCCCTTCTTTATATACATTTGAAAGACTTTATTAAAAGATGATATTTTACCTATACGAGTTGCATCTTGACGCAACTACTTAACCTCAGATATAAGAATGGACTCTCTCTCCCGCGAACGTAGCTCTTCACATGGCCCATGACCAACGAAGAAAACTCGCCCCCTAGATCAAGCTCCCCACTGTCTCCTGTGGATTACCCAGTCCCTAGGCATGGTTTTGTGTTTACACCATGGAAGGATAAATTGTTGAATAGAGAGAGAGACAAGGAAAAAGAGCATAATGCCCAAGAGCGCATATCGAAGGATCTCATTGCAGCAGGTATAGTCAAGAGGGATTTCAAGGATGGTAACCAGGGCTTCCCTATGTTTCACATGGATCAATTATATATGGCGCAACTGGAAATTCCGTGGAAACAGTCAGTTATTGTTAAACTTTTGGGTCATACTATTTCTTTCAAGGTTCTCTACTTGAAAATTGAACAACTTTGGACTCCTTTTAGTGGATTTGATGTACTTGACATTGGGCATGATTTTTATCTGGTGAAGTTTGATAGAAAAGATGATTTTGAAAATGTTATAGTGGGTGGCCCACAGTTGATCTCTGATCATTACCTCACAGCTTGCCCTTGGACTTCGAATTTCTCAGCAGTGCATGCTTCGATTGATTCAACGTTTATGTGGGTACGATTACTTGATGTTTCGATGCAATATTATGATCAAGACTTGTTAATGGCTCTAGCAACTGGAGTGGGACGTCCTGTGAAAGTAGACAAGAACACGACACTAGCAAACAGGAGTCGATTTGCAAGGCTGTGCGTGGAAATAAACTTACACAAACTGTTCGTTGGCCATATTAAAATTGATAGGTGTACGTACAGTGTAGAGTATGAAATTCTCCACACTATTTGTTTTAAATGTGGCAAGTATGGACACAGGGAGAATACTTGTTTGACCAATACAACCGCAGAAGCGGTTCTAAACCATGGCAGTCTTGCTTCAGATGCTTTAGGGGATGCAGGTGTGATGAGGATTGATATAGACAAGGACAAGCCATAGGGACTCAAGGAAAATGACAGGTTTCAGACTCCAAATCTTGGCTTTGATTCTTGGATGGCAGTGGAGAAGAAAACTAGGCGACCCTAGAGGAGCAAACAAGTAGATGGACCGGCTAGAACTACACGACAAAGCTCAAATCAATTTTCTTTATTAGATGCTGTTGAGAATGCCACTGCAGACCTCCAAACTTCTGTGGAGATGGTACATGCTAAGGAAACTCCTACTGTCTTTAACTTTAAGGTCGCTGGCCCTAGTGGAGCTAGAGGCAGAAGATATACTAGTAGAAACCACAACAAGGGTCCTTCATCGAGGGGTCACATAGTTTAGACCAAGAGTCCTAATATGAAGAAACCAGCTATAGATGGGACTGTTGTTTCTAACTTTAATTTTGAGTTCTCTTCCAAGGCGCCTGAGACGGAGAAGACCTATGGTAAAAATCCAGATCCTATCTTGCGCAGTAATCCGGTGATGTTTTAGTTCAGTCTATTGTTGCTAAATTTCACCAAGCTTTTATGGCTACTCCTCCCCCTCCTGGTCTTGTTAATTCGACGGCCATTTTTCATAAGGGAAACGACACATAACAGGTTTGAAATTTGCAAAATGCAGAACCACCGGATCCTGATCAGGGACTTTCACAACCCAATCTCTTAGTGTCAATTCAGCCTAGCATGGCTGACATAGAGGGTAGTCTTGTCGACGCCTCTCATTGTGATTGGTGAGGACATGGATATGGTTCCAAGTAGTGTTGCTTGATTTGACTGGAGTGTTCTTTCCGACTCTACTATTTTATTTTTTTAATGATCAATAAGCTTAATATCTTGTCTTGGAATTGCCATGGAGCGGCCAAATCAAAGTTTGCTCGGTCTATGAAAGACCTCATCCGTGGAACCAAACCAGATATTCTGATAATTGTTGAGCCCCAAATCTCTGGGCTTAAGGCAGATAGGATTTCCCAACATCTTGGTTTTGAACATATTGTGCGCATGGATTCGAATGGGTTTGCAGGGGGAATTTGGTGTCTTTGGCATCCCTCGACAATTAGGGTTGAGCTTTTGGTGTCTCATAAGCAATTCCTACACTTCCTTGTTTCAGATTTGGTTGGAAACTGTTGGTTTCTCACGACATTTTATGCTAGTCCTCAAACTTCAAGTCGAGTTGTCTTTTGGCAAAAGGTGAAGAGGATTGTCAGGATAGTGGATCGACCCTGTCTTCTTATCGGGGATTTTAATGATTATGCTTATTCTTATGAAAAACGAGGAGTTCCCTGTGTGAATAGAACGACAAGACTCAGGAAGAACATGGATCACTGTGTGTTATTAGATGTCGGCTTTAAAGGTCATCCTTTTACTTTTCGGACAAAACAATATGGTGCAATTTCTACTCTTGTTCGGCTGGATAGAGATCTGTGTACCTCAGATTGGTGAATGCTATTCCCAGAGGCCTCTCTTTATCATCTCCCTCAAACTATCTCGGATCATAATCCTCTTCTTTTGAGACTACTTGGAGCTAACCTTCCGAATGGGAACTGTCCTTTTCGTTTCCAAGATGCATGGACTCTGCATAATGGTTTTCATTTGGTTGTAGTTGATGCTTGGAACCTAGCGCACACTACCCTTCATGAGGCCCTTCTCCATGTGCAGAAGGCTGCCTTGAAATTCAACAAAGAGGTCTTTGGGAATATTTTTCAAAGGAAAAATCACATCCTCGCTAGATTGGACGATGTAGAAAAAATACCTCTCTATAAGGCATTCAGCCTTTCTTAACAATCTGGAACAAGATTTGATTGAGGAATATAACCATATACTTCACCAGGAAGAGCTGTTATGCTTTCAGAAATCTAGGACTCAGTGGCTTCAGCATGGCTATAGAAACACTAGATTCTATCATGCCATGACTCTTTGTTGCCACCGACACAATATAATTGAACGTCTCTGTCGCCCAGATGGGTCTTGGATTACTGATGAGAAAGGTTTACAGAACCAGGTGATCTCTTTCTTCCATAATTTATTTTGTTCCAATGATAATATTACCACTCAGTTCCCTCAGGTGTATGATCATTCGATTCTCTCCCTGGACGATAGGCAGGCTCTCTTAGTCGTTATCACTAAAGACGAAGTCTTTGCAGTAGTGCAATCTATGCAATCTTATAAGGCTCCAGGCCCTGATGGTTTTCAACCGATCTTTTACAAAAAATACTGGGACATTATTGGTGACTCGATTTTCAATATAGTTCACCAGGCTTCTCTTCAGGTACTTGTCCAGCTAACATTACTGAGGCTTTGGTAGTGCTCATTCCAAAGGAAGATCATTTTGTGACTATTTCTCAATTCAGGCCCATTAGTCTGTGCAATGTGTGTTACAAGATTATCACTAAAGTGCTTGTACAGCACATTCAGAATTTGCGGGTTTCTCTCATTAGTCCTTTGAAAGGTGCTTTTATTCCAGGTCGTACAGCTTCAGAGCATGTCATTCTCGCTAAAGAAGTGGTGCACACCATTCGTAGATCAAAGAGGAAGGAAGATTTTCTAGCTATGAAAATTGACTTGGCTAAAGCATATGATCGGGTAGATTGGCGTTTCCTACGACAGACGCTAACTGATTTTGGTTTCCCTTTTTGGATTGTTACCCTTATTATGTCATGCGTTTCTAGCTCTCGCCTTGCTATTCTCTAGAATGGATCTCGACTTCCCCCATTCTCTCCTAAACGGAGGCTGCAGCAAGGGGATCTGTTATCTCTGTATTTATTTGTTCTATGCATGGAGAAACTTTCCTTGCTCATCAGAACAGTAGTTGCCTCTAAAAAATGGAGACCAATTCAAATTACGAGAGATAGTCCTACTATATCCCATCTACTTTTTACAGATGATGTGATGTTATTTTCTCATGCCTCCATTCATGACTGTAGGTCCGACTTTGATAACTTGCAGCCTTTTGTGATTGTTCAGGGATGATTATTAATGAACAAAATTCCAAGGTGTTCCTCTCACCTAATGTTTACCGAGGACATAAGGAACATCTACGTTACAAATTTCATCTACATCTCACATTGGACCTTGATTCTTACTTGGGTGTCCCTTTGCATGGGAACAATAGGAAGTGCAACTTTCTCCATGTCCTTGAGAAGATCCAAAACTGTCTGCAAAGGTGGAAGGCCAAGTTTCTAAACACGGCAGGATGGCATGCATTAGCACAATCTACTCTATCTATCATTCCTTTGTATTCTATGCAGACTTGTTGGATACCTGAAGGTGTATGTAAAATGATTGATAAATCTTGTAGAGATTTCCTTTGGAACTCGTCTGCTAAAGGACAAGGTCTTCATTTGTTGAACTGGGAAGCAATGTGTAGTCCCAAGCGCAATGGTGGACTAGGCTTACGTATGGCGCGAGATAACAATGTCTCTGTGTTAGGTAAATTGATCTGGGCTTTATTTATAACGAGGATAAGCTATGGATCAAAGTCTTGTTTGGAAAGTATGTTTGTGATCATAACGTTCTTGAAAAATTTTTGCCGCGATCTGCTTCTCCTATTTGGCAAGCGGTCCAAAGGACTATCCCATTTCTTAAAGAAGGTTTTGTTTGGAGACTTGGTGATGGTAAACAAGTCTCATTTTGGAATGATAGGTGGGTTGGGGACATGCCTTTATGTGCACTTGTCAGCAACAGTGATCCGAGAGATGCCAACCTGCGGGTTTGTGAGCTGTTTTCTCCTTCTACGGCTATGAACTTTACTCGTATACATACTTCCCTGCCTAGTGAAGTCCAGAAGCAAATAATGGCTACACCTTACTCTTGCCATATAGGTATCCCGGACAAGCTTATTTGGGGTGAAAGTAGTTCAGGTCGTTATTCGGTTAAATCTGGGCATGAGTTTCTTACTCGCGTTCCTTTCCCTGCAGATTCGAACAGACAATGGGGAAGAATTTGGAAGCTTTCAGTTCCTCAGAAATTTCGTTTTTTTCATTTAGCAGGTGAGGTGGAAACGTCTTCCTACTAATGACCTCAGATATCATAGGAATATGGTTAGTTCTCCATTGTGCACTCGATGTGGACGAGGTCGCGAAACAATTCTCCATACCTTGCACGACTGTATTTGGGCTACTCAAGTTTGGCATTCTATTCTTGATGAGTTTGCTAGAAATTTTTACGCTTATTCTCTTGATGAATGGATTAACACATACGCTCTAGATGCCGGACTTTCTACTATCGTTGTTTTAAAATTTTGTACATGCGCATGGATTATATGGAGGGCTCGTAACTTGGAGGTGATCCAACGTACCACGATTCCTCTTACTGGACAATACCGAAGGTATAAGCACCTCTTACAAGAGTGCAAGTTGGCCTTCGTCAATGGTAATTGCCCACCTGATCCAAACGAAGAGAGATGGGTTTCTTGGCATGCTCCTCCTACTACTTTTGTTAAACTGAATGTTGATGGAAATTCCTTGGGCAATCCTGGGGATGCAGGAATTTGTGGTCTTTTTCGGGATGAGAATGGGTGTTGGATTAAAGGATTTTCTAGCTTTATTAGACATGCAACAAATCTGGTTGCAGAGTTGCAGTCAATTAGGCGGGGATTAATCTTTATTTAGGAATTGGGTTATCGTCATGTGGTAGTGGAGTCCGACTCTTTGGAAGTAGTTACCCTTATTACAGATTTTTTTCATGCTGTTCATCCTTATTTACCCCTCATTATGGAAATCAATTCGTCAATTGCATAAGATTGAGATTGTTCCATTTCCCATATTCTCCAAGAGGCTAATCAATGTGCAGATTTTATGGCAAAACAAGGTTCGTCGAATACTCATTCTTGACTGATATGGGATTCTCTAACTCCGGGCTCAAGACTATTGCGCAGGCATGATCAACAATCGGTTATTTTGCTTGAGGCGTTAGTCCTCTTCTGTTTCTAATCCATTGTACCCACACAAAAAAAGATGCAATGATGGACGTATTCAGTCTGAATGATACAATTATTTAATCATTTTTAATGAAATTACTAAGTCACAGGAATATAGTCATTAAGCATGGCAGCGGATTAAGTTGGATTGAACGAGTCTGATTTAAAAATTTTAGTTTTGGATATGGCAGCGGATTAAGTTGGATTGAACGAGTCCAGTTTAAAATTTTTAGTTTTAGATTTTAATTCAACTGATTAATTTAGACTAGGTACATTAACGTCAAGTCGGACTGAGGTATTCTTTAGCTAGTCAATAATCAATTCAAATCTTCCGTGCCACCAACTCTATTCCAAGCCTGTGTCCAATCATTTTAATGCAACTTCAACTCTAACTGACCAATTATAATCGTACAACTGCTTAACCTATGTGATTTAACCCTCTTATGATTGTCAAAAGAAAAAAGACAGGTAATTTACACATTTCAGACGTCGTAAGCCGTAACTAACATAACGTAAGTATTTAAATGAAATCAAAACTAAGGACTTTAGAGAAACCGAGTCCGGATTCTCTGTCTAAGTTAACTCTGTCTTATTCTATTCAATGTCCAAATGATGCCGTATTGTATAAAAATTTGGCAGGTGTTATTAAACTTGGATAGACGCCTGTGGGATCCACCCATAGGCACCGTTTTTCAGCCACAACCAAAAGCCAGCTTTTGTTTTGGAAAGTCACCTTTAATTGTTTTCAAACGTTATTTCAGAGGTTTTGATTTTTTTGCTTATTCTTGCTATGAACCAAATTAAAAATAATCAGGAATTTAATGATGTTATTTAATATCATTAAAAAATAAATAATTTCATAATAATAAGAATAAGAGTAAGTACAAAATTAAAAAATATCATAACTTTATACAGTTAAATAAATAAGAATAATTAAAGAACAATAATAATTTTTAACCATAATAAAATGGTTAATAATAATAACCAATATAAAATTAACACAACTTATAAAAATTCAGCAATCATTTCTAAAATAAAAAATTATAAGGAAATTACACTTATCATATTTGAAAACAATTAAAATAATAAGAATAATAAAAGAAACATAATGTTTTTATTATCTATTATAATATATTTTATATTAATAATTCT
>JAOQML010000008.1:11752816-11777672 GCA_027568935.1 Erythroxylum urbanii
AATGGGCCCAAGTGGCAAATAAAAGTTTCTGTTGATTTCTTTGTGTTTGTATCAAATGATTATAAAACAAAGTGAACATTTTGGTTACTGAATTTCTGTTCTTTATGTTATGGTTCCCGAAAAAAAAATTTATACCGAGTTTTAATTGTTAAGTGATGTGACACACCATCCTCGAGGGGCACGGATTCAGATATCACTATCGATATCGGGTTCGGGTATGGTGGGAGTGGGGTGTTACACCAATGAAGTCTGGATCCTTATAGATCCACCACCAGATAGGGTGTAAATGGATATACAAAAGCAAAAGAGGATCTGATGGAAAGGTAAAGACTTTTAAAGCTAGATTGGTAACTAAGGGCTATTCTTAAAAAGAGGGTATCAACTATGAGGAGATTTTTTCTCCAGTTGCCATGCTTAAGTCCATTAGAATTCTTTGGGCTATAGCAACCTATTTCGATTATGAAATATGGCAAATGGACATCTAGCCCTCATTTCTTAATGGGGATCTTAAGGAGAACATTTATATGGCCCAACCAGAAGGATTCATTGAGCCAGGTAATGAACATAAGGTATGCAAATTGCAGAGGTCCATTTATGGACTTAAGCAAGCATCTAGGTCTTGGAACATTAGGTTTCATAAGTCTATCAAAACCTATGGATTCATACAAAACATAGATGAGCCTTGTGTCTATAAAAGGATATAAGAAGGCAAGGTTACTTTCCTAATCCTGTATGTCGATGATATTCTACTCATTGGGAATGATGTAGGAATGTTATCTACAGTTAAGGGATGGCTAAACGAACAGTTCTCAATGAAGGATTTAAGATAGGCTAGCTATGTTCTAATGATCAAACTTAGAAGGGATCGTAAGAACAAACTGATAGTCTTGTCTCAAATAACTTACATTGAGAACATGCTCAATAACTTTGCCATGCAAGATTCTAAGAGGGGTTTCACACCTACTAGACATGGAATCAAATTTTCAAAGGAGCAAGCACCTAAGACCCAAGAGGAGGTCGAACGTATGCATAACATTCTATATGCTTCGGCAGTTGGAAGTTTAATGTATGATATGTTTTACACTAGACCGGATATCTATTACACAGTGGGACTGGTAAGTAGATTCCAATCTAATTCAGGAATTGAGCATTGGACTGTGGTTAAGTGCATACTAAAGTATCTTTGTAGGACAAAGAACTTAATGCTTGTTTACTCTAGAAGTAACCTTATTCTGACAAGATATACAGATTCTGATTTCCAATCAGATGTTGATTCAAGGAAATCAACTACTAGTTCTATATTTTTTTTATGAGGTGGAGTCATAGTTTGGAGGAGTATCAAACAATCTTATGTTGCTGATTCAATTATGGAGGCTGAGTATGTTGATGCTTGTGAAGCAGCAAAAGAAGTAGTCTGGCTTCACAAGTTCTTGAATGATTTAGAGATAGTTCCTGAGGCAGAAAAGGCCATTACACTTTATTATGATAATAGTGGGGCAGTGGCTAATTCTAAAGAACCTCATAACCATAAAGCTACCAAACACATTAAGAGAAAGTATCATTTTATAAGGAAGATAATACAACGTGGTGAGATGAATGTGGTAAAGATTCCCACGGAGCAAAACCTTATCGATCTACTTATGAAGACGCTGTTTTAAAAAAGTTTTGAGGGTCACATAGCAGGGACGGGAATGAGGATATGTCAAACTTACTTTAGGGCAAGTGGGAGATTGTTGGAGTTACGTAAATATAATGCCCTAAAGCAAGTGTATTTACATATTACTTAATTTTCTTCCAGTTACTTTTGTAATGAAAATATTTATTATTAATAAAATAAAAGAGTTTGGTTTTATTTGTATGAGCATTATATATCTAGTCATAAGGTACCAAGATTCTTTTGTAAGTATTATACATATACATGGAGATGTATAGGAAGCATGTATATTATTAGAATCTAAATTAGTTGATTCACAGTTTAATAATCAAGTTGGTCACTTGATTATGATTTAGACTATAGTGTTGCGATTTATCTCCGTGTAAGTAAAAGAGTTTACTTCAAAGGAATGATGAGTTTCATATCATGATAGTAGTTGAATATCGATAATGGCACTATTAAATGAATTTGGAATCAAGTATGTTTCAAAGAATAAAGTAGGTCGTTACTTTAATATTAAAACATACACCTTAGCATTCTGTTATTACGAACCACAATCTTGGTGAGTGGTGAACTCATATGTGTTTCATTATAATTCTTGATATGATCATAATGGATTTGTATAGAGTATCAATCCAATTTCTGCATGTTGGAATTATTAATTGAAACATGTATTAGGGAACATTAACTCAAATAAAGAGTTTATAGTGATATCATCACTTTTAGATGTTTTTACAGGGTTTGGTGATTAAACTGACTCTAGTAGTTTGATGACTAGTTACCCATCATGTTTTAGCACTAAGATGAGATCTTGTGTGTTAATCACCATATAGAGTAAGACGAGAGATCTAGAAGGAAAAACCAATATGATGGCTATAATATGATTCATAATAAAGTTTACAATTAGACATCTTATTTGAAACATGTATTCTCATAATATTTAGTAATTCACGAGTACAACCAATTGTCTTTAGTGGAATGACATTTGGTTAATGAGCAGGAATTAACTATAATGAGATTAAATTAATTCTGGGCTTATTGGAGCTTGAATTATATAAGTCCAATTAGATTCGCCATTTGGCTTGTAGGAAGGTTATCAAGAAAAGTAAGAAATATAAATAGAGGTTATAAAGCCCATGATTGAATGTTGGGCTTACATTAATTAGAAGCCCAAATGAACATTTAATATTGGGCTTGACTTTAGTTTGATTTGATTAATTAGATTAATTAAATTAAAACAAAGTTATTAAAGAAAGAAGGAGGGAATATTTTAGTTTTTTATACCTAAATGTGTAGCTAAACATTTAGCATTGAGTTGCTAAATTGAAGATGGTTTTGATCATGCTCTATCATCATTAAATGGATTAATGATCTAATCATTAAATGGTTTAATAGTTGTCTTTTAATGATGGCATGTAATGTAACCTTTTAGCATTCATTTCATTAAAGAAAGGAAGAGATGCATTTGATGTATTCTCTCTTCCTTCTTTCATCCATAACCGAAAATGAGAAGGTCTTATTTAGGTTATTAGTCTTTTCATATAGCCATCTTAAACAAATGAGAAGAGTCTCATTTATTGGCTTGTTTATGAATGATTAAAAAATGAAGTGAGGCATTGGATGCACATCATTTCTTTCTTTCATAATAACCGAAATTGACAAAGAGAGGAAGAAGTGTTCTTGCATTTGGTTTAGACTCACTCTCTCCTCTCATGCATGTATAGTCAAAACTTGAATGAGAAGAGTCTTATTTTTTGGCTTCTTTCTTCTAAGAAAAATCTCCTCAAAAATATTTGTTCTCTTTTCCCACCAAAGGATCTTGTAAACGAAGTTCTCCAAGAAGAACAAGTGGTAGATCGGATTGATCGGGAATACAACGACAAAGAGAGGATACATTGACAAAGGAGAGGATACAAAAACAAGGAGTCAATGCTGTAGCAAGGAGTTGGTATATTTGTACCACCTTGTTCTTATATAAATTATTTTCCTTATATCGTATCATGTATAGCTGAAACATGTTGATTTAGTTATGTTATTTTCGCTATGTTTTGATTTCGAAAAAGTTTTGAAATCTACAATTTAAATAAATCTTGCATGCTTTCATTTTTGATCCAACAGGTTGACGTCATAATCGAAACAACAATTCCCTTGAGCTACTCAACTCAAATTGGAGGGAGGTGAAGAATTCAAAGGTGAGTTATTCATAAATGATAAAGTTGAAATGCAAGAATTTCTCCTATTAAATTCTACTACCTAGTTTTCAACCTTTTCTCTCAAACATAATTTTTCTAATACATCAAAGTTAAAGTATCTAGGCACAACAATGGTTCTAGAACTGAGGGTTTAGAAACGGTTACCTTCCTCTTCCGAGTAAATCAGAAAGGATGCTTTATAATCCTCCCGTCAGTTTCTTTGTCTGCACTCTGAAACTTGTACGTTGTCCTTTTGTTGAGCGCATTTGATGGTTTGCTTAATTCTTGGTCCCATTTGGAATAAGATAAGTGAAGACTCAAGACCTTTGGTCTCTACGCAGACCCAGGGAAAAAAATGGGATAACTTATCATGAACTAGTTGAGAATGATTCTGATCTAGTTCATGGCCTATTAGAAGTAGAAGGCACTCTGAAACAGAAGATATTCAAATAAAGATTCTATTTCCTTTTCATATAAAACCTTAGCATAGATTGAAGCTAAAATTTCTTCATATTCGTGAAGATCGAGTAAAAGAATTGAGAGTTTGTTTGTTATAGACAGTATAGAGAGTGTTGTGGGTAAGAAAAATGAGGGTAAGGGTGAATATATAGGTTAGGGGGAAGAAAGGAGGGGTAAAATTGGGGACAAGGTTTGAAAATGTTCACATTCCCATTTTACCACGCTGCAGGTCAGGATCTTGACCCTTAAAAGATGTCACAATCATGATAGGATGTTTAAAACAGGGTCACGAATAGAGACCTTAAAATTAGGGGAAATTTTTCACTCCTTTTTCCTTTTTCATTCTTTTTCTTCGTGTCACTCCTGAATTCCTTCCTTACCTTATATTTTCATCATCACTTTATTTTCTTATTTTTCATACCCTTCCAATCCATTATTGAAAAGAAATAACTAATTCTAAACTTTCAAAGAGAAATCAAACTACTAAATGTGCTAATTTATAATCTTTAACTTAGCCTTGCAACCTTTAACTACTTTCAATTTTTTGAAAGGAAAGAAATTACTTCCTTTTCCTTTAACAACTATGCCGAGATATAGTTTACAGCAATGCCAATTCACCTTAAAGGCTTCTCTGTTTATATTTTCCAATTCTAGGGCTCCATGGGTGAAAATTTGGGTGACCACAAACAGTCCACTTCATCGCAATTTAAGTTTTCCTGGCAACAACCTCAACCTCGAATTATACAGAAAAACTGCATCACCCACATTGAATTCCTTTTACTTAAGATGAGAGTCGTGCCATCTCTTCACCATCTCCTTATAAAGTTAGGCGTTTTCATGTGCATTGTAACGAAAATTTTCAAGTTTGTTTAGTTATAGAAGTCGTTTCTTACCTACTTGCTTCTAATTAAAATTTAAAAACTTCATTGCCCAATATGCTTGGTGCTTTAGTTCCACAAGTAAATGATAAGCTTTACCATACATAAATCGAAAGGGCATCGTTTCGATCGGCATTTTAAAAGCGATTCAGTAAGCCTATAAGGCATCATCTAGCTTTAATGCCTAGTCCTTCCTGGAACTATTAACTGTCTTTTCTAAAATTTGTTTCAGTTCCTTGTTCAGGACTTCCACTTATCCATTCATTTGTGGGTAATAAGGAGTGGCCACTTGAAGGTGGACCCCGTATCTTTTTAGGAGAGTGTCCAAAGATATGTTACAAAAATGTGTTCCCCCATTGTTTATTATCCTTCTTGGCACTCCAAATCAGTTAAACAATCATTTGATGAATTTTTGTACAACCTTCCAATCATTAGTTGGAGATGACATAGCTTGAGCACAGTGAGATACGTAGTCCACTCCCACTAGAATGTATGTATTCCCTATAGAGGATGGGAAGGGTCCCATGAAGTTGATACCCCATACATAAAAAATTTTAACTTCTAAGATGTTAGATAAGGGCATTTGATCCCTTTTCATGATGTTTCCCACTCTTTGACAATAATCACATTATGCCATGAAAGCTTGATCGTTCTTAAACAAATGTGGTCTATAAAATCCACACTCGCCAGTGTTTATGATTTGTTTTAGAATCAATGTTAATTTGATTGCTTTTGATGTTAATGTATTGGGTATTGTAATTCTTTTCATATTCGCATGCTTTGATAATGAATCGAGAGAGTGAACTGATAGCAAAAAGATTAGGTTGGGTAACAAGAGTTAACAATCTAATAGATTGCACAAACAATGAAATCGGTAATTTATAGAAAGAGAGATCTCATGTGAGGACCTGATTGTCTATTAGAGTGTTTAAGATCTAATTAAAATGTGGGCTATTTTTTTTAGTTAAGAGATTGCAATTTTAGTAATTTGATTCAATTAAGGTTTAATGATTAGCACTCGAGAGAGAATAATCCACCCTGTAGAATTCTAAGACCAATACCAATTAACTCAAAAGTAATCAAGTTAGCATTTGATGATAGGATAAATCCCCATTTCTTATAATTGGTTAATCTTCCTTGTGTGATTTTCAATTTGTCAATTGGTTGTTGATAGTGGTAAATTGCATAATCTTTTAGAGGGTAGTTTAGTATGTGTTTAGTTGTTAAATTGAATAATTAGTGCATGTGTAGGTTAGGATTGTGTTGTTTAGTTAGAAATTTGTGTTTTAAGTGTTTTATGGGTTAGAGTATGCCACTGAGTTAAAATTTTGTGTAATTAAGGTGCTTGACGTGTTTGTTAGTGCTTCAGATCAAATATCGAAGAATGGAGGAGAATCAAAGGAAGCATGGAAACTGACCCAAGCCCACGGTTGTGGCCCATATGCCACAATCATGACAGAACTAGGAGAGATTAGCCACGATCATAGATAGAAGGTGAAACAATGTGCCACGATCGTGGCCTACACGATAGATAACATGGACAATGTTTCCGATTTAAGTTTTCAAGGGACTTTTTGGACCCAAAAAAACCATAGGGTTACCCTAAATGGCAAAGACTATATAAGGCATAATGATGTAACCCTAAAGGAGCTATACATTTTGCCACATTTGGAAGACTCCAAAGGAGAGAAGAGGAGGGGAGGGGAAGTGGGTCTTCGTAGCTACTACCTTTCCCGAGTCATCTGATCCCTTCCAAGTGATTGTTTTTTTCATCTTTGTATTCTTTTACTTTGAATGTTAAGATGAATATGAGAATCATGATTATGGGTTTTGGATTGTTAATGATGTTCTAACTTTTCTTTAAGGATTTTGAATTGATTCAATGTTAATCTAGTTATCTTTTATGTTGATTGATTAGGTATTGTGATTAATTGTGGTGCTTACATGTTTTGGTAATAATGAGAGGGTGAACCAAATAAAAATGATTTGGTTAGATTAATGAGAGTTAAGTGACTCAATAGACCATATAATCAATCAAATAAGTATTTTGTATGGAGAGAGATCCCATATGAGGACTCAGTTGTTCATTAAAACATTTAAGAACTAATTAGGATGTGGGTTGATCATTAATTGAGAGATTACATTTTCAATTACTCAATTTAATTATGCACTATCAATCAGGGCTTAGAAATTATAATTCGAGAGAGAGTAATCTACCCCTTAATAGTCTAGAATTGACACCATATTAACACATAAGTAAGTGTATTAGCATTGATGATAGGATAAATCCCTTTCTTCTTAATTAGTTAATTCCCTTGGTTGATTTTCAATTGTGACTTTTCTGTTACTCAACTTCAATTTTGTTTTGTATTATTTTTACAAGTTAATTTTTCGACAATCATATTCTCATGTTAACTTTTCTGTTTTATTTTATTTTCTGTTTTATTAATTATTCTAAGCCTTAGAGAACTTAAGATTAAATTAGTTCACACCTCCTTGTAGGATCGACCCTCTTTCACTACAATTTATGACCCGTGCACTAGCAATAGTTAAGGGTTTTAATTAGATTAAAATTTAGCACAATCAACAGTTGTGCTCAAATTTAAATTCCATGTGTTAATTTAAAATTTCAATTTCAATTGATCCATATTCAATTGCTTAAATTTCTGCCTTAGTTTTTATTTCATTCTAATTACAATTTTGGACCTTAGACCAATTTAGGATTCATTTAGTTCACCAATTCCTCGTGGGATCGACACCTCAAATACTACACTTAAGACTTGTGCACTTATGGAACATTGAGGGTTTTATAAAATTAAAACCTGCTTAATAAGCACTATTTCTAGGAAACTATACAATTAACATTTTGTTTGTCTTAGTTCTTTTCCTTTTACTTTTTTCTTTCAAATTTTTAGGTAGTTAAAGTAAAATAGGAGATGCGAAAGTGAAAAACTTAAAGTCAAACTTTAAGTTGATTATAAAATCAACAGACTCTATAAGCTGAATAATGCAAAAAGGAGAGAAAGATAACTACAAGTCAATACGATGTAGTAAATTGTATGGAGCGTTTATAGCCAAAGATGATTTGCCTATGGGATATATAAATGACTATAATAAGTGCAAACCCCTTATGATTACACTATGTCAAAGGGAAAGAAACCATGAGCTGAAGTAAGTACATCTTCATTTGCTACTGAAATTTATTAGAGCATTTTGTGAAGAAAGAATTACATTTATCAAGGAGTTTTATTTAATAATCAAAGCACTTCTATTGAATGGATTTATAGAAGAAAAGTTTTGGAAATTGTGTTTTCTTTATCCCATGAGAGATCAAGGAAGGATGTGTTTAATGTCAATTGAGATGGATTAATTTAAATAACAGGCTTCATTTTATAATGTCTTTATGCTAAGTTTTCTGTTATATAAGATCATCACGCTAATAATGGAGATTCAAAGCTTCATAAAAAAGAAAAGGGAAATATTCTACGAAATTTAAGAAAGATATAAAGCTTTACATAAGCAATTCCTATAGCCTTGGTATTTCTTATAGTTTATGACGCAATTATCCTATGAGGGCCTCATATATATATGATAAACCTTAGTTGACACTACATAGTAATGGACTATATATATACAAAAGCTATCTAGGAGGTCAAGGAGATCATTGAGATCTTGTTACGAATTTTGTTAACCAAAGTGGTAAGGGAGAAGTCATAAGCATATCTTTAAGGTGCAAGCATCCTTAGATTTGGCATCACAAGTATTTAACCTTTCAAACTAGACAAAGATGTTTATGAATTGATATATAGGCAATAGGGAGGTATGTTACTAGTTTGGAATATATAAACATCCTTCCCACTCTTTCATCTTTTTCCATACATAATTTATTCTACTTAACCTTAGTAATTGATTTCTTGCTTAAGTAACTTCACCACAAGAATATTGTCATCATCTTCTCTATATTTTGGTTAGGCCCTTAGAAAGAATAATGTGTGAAGTCCAATATATTTACAGTGTTTTAAGCAATAAATTTTTAAGTTATAATCTGTTTGCAAATGAAAGACATCTATTTTAACATTTGCCTATTCTCTTCTAAACATTTTTTATCAATAGGATGCGTTCCCTATAAGAAAGTCTTTTGGTGGTGATACAAATACCAAGATAGGCAAAAAAAAAGGGATCCTTAATTTTAAGACTTATTACAATAGATAGCCACCTTGCAAGAAGATGAGAACTAATAGAAACAAAAAGTTAGATTTTATCTCTATTAATTAAAATTCTAAAGAGCTCCTTGAATGTGTGGAGAGTTGTCATTAATATGCTTACTAATTAATCATCAGATCTAGAGAGAAGAAACCAATCATTAGCAAAAGAAAGATTAAATATTCCCAAATTCTTGAATTTTATATGAAAATTAAACTTAGCTTCATTCCTAATATTATGATTTAAACTTAATCTCATTCCTAATATTATGATTTATAAACCTAATTAAGATCTCAATGCATAGTATGAAAAAGTAAGTAGATATTGTATCCCCCTATCTCAACCCTTTAAGTTTAGGTGATAACTTACTGAAATTTCTCTATTTCTTCCTTAAGGACAATTTATATTAGTAAAAGACAATTTATGCACTTTCTATTCACCTTTATATTACTAAAAGATAATTTATGCACTTTCTGAAAGTTGTGGGTAATAATAATATGATGATAAAAACTTGAATGAATTTTTAATAGAAAATAATAGTAAAAACAAGTTTTTACAATCATTTCCAGGGAAGCTAATAGTTTTTAGGAAGCATAAAACTATTTATAGTTGTTTTATTTGTTTTATATTCCTTATTTAATTTTAATTCTTTTGTTTTCTATTCTTAGTTTATTTTATTTTTGGTATGAATCTTAATGTTTGAAAAGGAATTATGTGTCTACATTCTTTAAAGGTGACCTAAAGATTTAGAACATGCTTCATCAGATGCCTAAAGATTAAAAATGGGTAACCCGAGACCTATACTTTTATAAAATAAAAGAAGAGTGATAGACGGTTTACGTATGCTAAGTTTTAATATTTATAACCTTGATAATATCACAAGTGCACGGGTCGTTCATGTAGTACCTAAGGTATCGATCCCACAAAGAGGAGTAATTTAATCCTAAAATCTAAGGCTTAACTCAAATTTGCAAATAATTAAAATAAACAACTAGGCAGGAAAAATATTCAATCAAGCAATCAATCTCAAGAATTAAAATTACTCTCTCTCGAGTTATAATCTTTAACACTAATCAATAATCCCTAATTAGATTATAGAATTGCAATCTCTCAATTCACAATTTACCCAAAACCTAATTTAGTTCTGAAATTGTCTAATAACCTACCAAAACCTATGCACGGTCTCTTGCTACACAAATTTAACGCTTTCATTCAATTCTTTATCTATCAAACTACCTAACTCTTGTTAGCCCAAAATATTCACTTAATTCACCTCTTAGTTTGTTACCGAATTATTAAGAACAGAAATTGAATCACGAATAACTTAATAAAATCTTAATAAATCAAATTTCATTAATAGCAAAGACAAATCCCAAAAGGTGAGTTTAGACAATATCCTCAACATTCAACAATCTGTCATCTATGGCTATGTTAAATTCTATACAATTGTAAGAATGAAATAAACTAGAAATAGCTCGAAATGGATGATGATGGAGGCAGCGATGGCAAGAAACCACCCATTCTGTGAAATACTTCGCATCAAGCTTCTTCTCCCTGTCTCTCTTCCTTCGTCTCCTTCCTCAAATCTCTCGATAAGCTCTCTAGGGTCTCAAAATTTGGCTAATGCAAAAATCCTGTACCTTCTGTTTTTCATGTTCCTTAAATACCTTGATAGCCCTAGGGTTTTTTTGGGATCAAAATGGTCCAAAAAGTCCCTCGAAACTTGACTTTTTCTCTTATTTTCATTTCTGCCCGACGCAAGCCATAATCATGGCTCTACTGCCATGATCGTGGCCAGCATCTAACCTCTCTGTCATAATCGTGGCCTGTGTCAAAGTCTTTCTATCATGATCATGTCCTTTAGCCCAAGATCGTGGTCTAGTTCATAAGTCTCTGTCACGATCGTGGCACAGGCTGTGGATTTGGCTCAAAAGTCTTTGAAACTCCTTCATTCTTCACCGTTGGCCTTAAAATACTAACAAACATATCAAGGTGCCTAAAAAACATAACATTTAAGCTCAAAGACTTATACTAACTCATAAAAACACTTAAACATATATAATTAACAAACTAACACAATTCTAACCTAAACACATACTAAACAATCATAAACGGTTAACCACATGTAAAACTATACCCTAAAATATAATGCATTTCACACCTATCAAAGAGCATATATCCATACTAGAGTATGTGAAGTTATCAATCATAGGGACATAATCCAATATCATTAGACTAAAAATTGAAGCAGACTACTTTAAGATCAAACCAAAACATCATTTAGATGTTATAATGATTTTTATAGTTTTAGGAGGGTGTTAGATGATGGTCTCAACATATATATACCTAACCTTTTAGATATATATGAAACTATCAAAATTAATGGAGTAACCGATGATTCTATAAGGTCAAGAATGTTCCTATTGTCATCCATATATCAATTAAAGTAGTGGTTGAAGTCATTGCATGTGACTTCAATAGCCACATAGCAGAATCTAGCGAAGAAGTTAGCTAAACACTTATTATCTGAAAAAAAATGTTAAGTTGAGGAATGACATATCTTCTTCCTCATAACATGATAATAAGACAATATACTAAATGTAAAAGAGATAAAAGAATCTATTAAGAAAGTGCTTACATCATGACCTACCTATGTAGATGTGAATTCATATTTTCTACAATGGTTTAACCTATACAACAAAACAGATGATCGATGTAGCAAATAAGGGAACATTAAGTAGTAAACCTTGGAAGTTTCTATAAAACTTATTGAGAAGTTGGAAATAAATAACTACTAGTGGCAATCAGGCAAGATTAAAAGAACCAATGAAGAAGGTATACATAAAAAAATGATAGAACCATATTGATAGCTCAAGTGGAGGCTTTAATGAGATAAAATTATAGCTTGAATGTACAAGCGAGATAGCTCAAGTAATATGCAACTATATAAGGAAGACATAGCATAGGTGACTTTCAAGTTACAAATCCTTTTAATTAGCAAGTTGAACGAGTAGACAATATAGGAAATTTCCAACAACCACTAAACAACCCTATAGTACACCTATAGTACAAGGTGGAGAAATTACCTAAATTTTTATCAGATTAAATAGCTCATAAACCACTCCCACTAAGATATCATCAACATTAGAAGCATAAAAAGAATATAAGCCTAGAAGGGTTAATGACCAAGTTTATATCTACATTTAAAACTCTATCCTTAAGGTTAAGAAGCTTCTATGAGAAATTAAAAGGCTTACGTTCATAATTTCCAAACTAGATTGGTTAACTAGGCAAATTGTTAGTAGAGACAACTCAAGGATATTTGTCTGCTTCATAAGATAGTCCCTAATGTTAAGGCACATAAAAAGATAGTAATTTAAAGGAGTGGAAAGATGTTGACTAATAATATGAAGGGAGATGTTAAAAGAGAAGATGATGCTAAAGAGGAAGAAAGAAAGAAGCATAGAGAGGGCAAGAAACAAGTGAAACCTAAAAATTCTTACTTTATGAGACTAGAGAAAAAGAAGATAGATGAGCAACTTGTTAAATTCTTGGAACTATTCAAATAACTTCATTTATATCTTATTTAGTAAAGCTCTTTTACAAATTTCCAAATATAGAAAACTCCTAGATGTGATTTTAAACAACTAAAATTTAGAAGAACTCTCAATTTTCATACTAAATGAGGAATGCTCGTCTATCCTCTAAAACAAGCTACCATTAAAATTAAAAGATCTAGGTAGTTTCTCGATCCCTTATATTATATGTAGCTTATCCATTAATGAGACAATAGCTAATTTGGTAGGTAGGATAAATTTAATGCCTTATTCTATATTTAAGAAATTAGGACTAGTGGAACCTAAACTAACTAAGGTAAGATTGTAAAACCTAATCCAACTATTGTAAGACTTTGATTAGTTGATAAATTGATTCTAAGAGCATTATTGAAGATTTGACGTTACAATTAACAAGTTTATTTCCTAATCAATTTTCTTATCATTAATATGGATGAAGATGTTAAGGTATTTTAAGCCTAAGTAGACGTTTCTTTTTAATAGTAAAAGTCATAATAATTGTTAATAAAGGAAAATTTATCATTAAGGTCAGAGAAGAGTGAATCATCTTTAATATGATATAGGTGCTGAAATACTATATTTCTTATGATGATTTCTTTTACTCTATCATAGATGTTTAAATTTCTAACTCTTTTTAAGAAATTGTATGACAAGATACATTAAAGCATTATGAAAAAAAAACAGTTAGTTAAATGAAAAGCATAAATAGATATTAGAGAAACTATCCTATTTGAAGGTGAATGAGATTATCATATGGAAACATAATTTAAAAGGGATGGATATTCTAAGCTAGCAAAAATTAAATCTTCCAAAGAGGAAACACTAGCTTTAAAGATGAAATAACTACCATTTCATATTTAATATGCATTCCTAGATAGTAACTCAAGGGTATTAGTGATTATAGTAGGTGTGTTGATTGAAGAAAATTAAGGAGAATTTTTTTAGGGTACTAAAGAATCATGGCAAGCCGTTAGCAAAGAAAATCTTGCAGTTAAAGGTAATAATTCTTTCTTATTGGACCTATAAAATTTTGATAAAATAGGCTACAACCTAGTGGTATTACCTCAAAGGTGATTGAATCCAAATATGAATTACGTCATGAAATCCAAAGTGATTAAACTATTAGACTTAAGTCTTATCTAATTTATTTCAGCTTAGGTAATTATGTGTAGTTTGATCCTAATAAGAGTGGATGAAATTTGTTCTTAATGAGAAAAATCAATTGATTCCAACGAAGACTATTAATGGTTACAGAGTGTGCACTATTTATGGGAGATTTAATGATGAAACTGAAAAAGACCATTTTCCTTTACCCTTTATCAATCAAATGTTGGAATGACTCCCTAGACATATATTATCCAAATTCTTGGATGGGTATTTAGGTTATTTTCAAATTCAAAATAAAAAAAGACTATATTTACCTTCCTATATGAAACATTGCATATCAAAGAATGTCTTTTAAATTGTGAAATCCACCTATAATATTTTAAATGTATGATGGATAATTTTAAGGATATGGTTAAAAATATGGAGATTTTATATATGAATTTTTAATTTTTGGTGATTCATATAAGCAATGTCTCTATAATCTAAAGCCAATACACCATTTATATAAAGAGATCAATTTAGTGCTAAATTATGAAAATTTTCATTTTATGATATAAGAATGGATAGCATTAGGGAACAAGATTTATCATTAAGGGATCGAGGTTGATAGAGCAAAGGTTGAAGCTATTGAGAAGTTCCCAGCACCAGTATTAATTAAGGTAATTTGAAGTTTCATAAGACATATCAATCTTCATAAATTTTTATTACGGATTTCTTGAGGTAACCTACCTACTAAGTGACCTACTTAAAGAGGATTTCATTGGTCTGTTTAAATGCTTTTTCACTTTAAAGGAAAATTTGACTAATTTTTATATCATTTTATCATTATATTGGAATCTCTCTTTTTAATTGATATGTGATGCTAGTGATTTCATTGCTGAGTAATGCTTGGATAAAGGAAGAATAAAAAATTTCAACCAATATGATATGCCAATAGAACTTTGATAAAATGTACAAGAAAACTAAATTATAATTAAAGAGTTATCGGTTGTATTCTTTACATTTGATATTTTTTATATTTTATCTTTTTAAAGTCAAATTTTATGATAGTGGTAGGTTGGATAATGTTTTAGTGTCTAGTTTAATGTTTCAGATCAAATATCGAAGAATGGAGAGAATTTGGAGGACGACCGAAGCAAAGCCCAAGGCCAGGATCGTAATAGAAGCATGGAGGGTTTGTCATCATCGTGGTTGTCATAATTGTGACAGAGAGCTAAAATCAACTGACACGATCATTGCCAGCACGAAATTTAGGACAAACAGCATAGATAATTTCCCGAACATCACTTACCGAGGGACATTTGGGACATTTTGGACCCAGGAAAACCCTAAGGTTAGGTAGCGCCACAATCGTGGCCGACATGACATTTGGGATAGACAACATGGACAACCTCCCGAATGTGACTTATCGAGGGACATTTGGGACTTTTTAGACCCAAGAAAACCCTAGGATTTACCTAAAATGGAAAAGACTATAAAAAGAAAGGAAAAGAACCTTAGAAGGAGTTCCATTTTTTAACACTTTGAGAAAGATCCAAGGAGAGAGGAAGAAGAAAAGAGGAGGAAAAAGGAAGAAGGAGAAGAAAGGTTGCAGTGCTGCTATATTGTTCTTTCTTTTGAATGTATAAGATGGAATTAACAGTGATGGATTTTAGTTTGATGATGATATTTTAAATTTCTTTAAGTCTTTATTCTTAAATCAATGTTAATGTGATTTCTTTTGATGTTAGTACGTTGGGTGTTGTGATTATTTATTGTATTTATATGCTTTAGTAACAAATCAAGAGAGTGAACCGATAGTAAAATGGGTAGATTGGGTAATGAGAGTTAAACAATCTAGAGAGATCTTGTGTGAGGACCCAGTAGTGTATTAAAGGGCTTAATATCTGATTGGATTTGTAGGTTTTTTTAATTAATTGAGAGATTGCAAATTCAATAATTCAATTAGGGGTTATGTTTTAAGGTTTAATGAGTATAAGTTGAGAGAGAGTAATACACAGATCGAAAGTTTAAGACCAATACCATATTAACTATAAAGTAATCATGTGAGCATTTGATGATCCGATAAATCTCCCTTCTCATATTCGATTAATCTTCCTTATGTGATTTCCATTGTTAATTTGGTGCTGCTCAATTTGATTCTTTATATGTTAATTTTGCATTTTAATTCCAATCAATCATCTTCACGTGTTTACTTTTTAGTGCAATTTTTATTTTCATTTTAATAATTCTTTAAGCCTTAGATAACTTAGAATTAGATTAGTTCGACAACTCCTCGAGGGATCAACACCTCACATACCACACCGACGACCTGTGCGTTTGTAGTATATCGAGGGTTTTAAATATATTAAAACTTGCCTCAACAAGTTTTTGATGTCATTGTCGAGGAGTTAGTAAGATTAGTTAAATTCTTTTAGTCTAAGAAATTTTCACCATCTCATGGGATTGTGGTATCCAATCATAAGAAATTAATTAAAAACGAAAAGAAAGGAAAGAAGGAAAAGAAGGAAGGTTATGTGCAAACTAAAAGACACATCAATTTAGACATCACAAGGTGTCACATCCCACTACCATAAAATATATGCCCGAACATCCAAAAGACATTCAAGTACATATCCTATGACAATGGTATGCTGGATCAAACCTAATCTCTTAAATGGCATCATAAAGAAAATAAAATACTTACAAAACCTCATCACTTCATTTCATTCATAAAGGTTTACATAGAAGACATTAGAACTAATATTTACAACCCTTATACACAAGTTCTACATGACATATGTAAACTACTTAAAAACAACTACAGTTCCTCAAATGCCAGCTGATAGACCTTTCAGTCATATCTTTATCCAAAATGTTCTTCTAGAAGATCTTAGAAATCTAGGTCTCCTATCTTGTACTTGAAAATATCAACGTTGCAATTTAGTTGAGTTTTATGAACTCAATGAGCGAACCGTCATTAGTGATCTCACTCCAGGTAAACACACAAATATCATACAACCAAAAAATTCACAACATTTTCCATCACAATAAGACATAATGAATGTTATACACATCACATACATTCTTTCAAAAATTGTACAACCCAATCAATCACATTATCATTGCATATCACTTTAACATCACAACTTCAAAAAAGAATTCACAAGCATATATTTCATAATCATAAATATGCAAATACAGATGCACATGAGACTCTATATTTGTTATTATTTGTAATGACCGAGTGCCTTTCAAATATAGATATGGATACTGGCCCATTCAGATACAGAAATCACGGAGCAAAGCTCTAAGTGCAAAATTCTGAGCTTAAAGCTCTTTCAGACTAGCTACTCTGATCACAACACCTTTAACTGATTATACATTTAATGAACTATATCAGATAACAAAATGTGCCATGAATAGCCTTCACATATGATGCACAAACAGAATCTTGTATTCATCAGACCTCAGTCCGGCATTCAACTTTCGTTGAGTATTCAGAAATTAGTTGTAAACAGATATCATTCGAATTTCAGATACAAATAGAACACTTCCAATGCATTCCCAAATATCAAACTCCTTTGACATTTAAAGTCCAGAATTCACATACAGATCACAAACAGTTCACTAATTAGAAGTTAAACATAATCAATCAATCAATCCTAGGAAGATTATCTAGGTTAACTCACAAATGCTCCCTTTAGCTTATTTCCTTGAAGTCCCGACAATGTCTAAAAGCGGTCACTCGACGTGCTCCTCTATATACAATCATATACATTTATATGTCATGCATGTTCAATGACAATTTATGAATGTATCATATATCATGCATGTTCAATGACAATTTCTCGAGTATGTTTCTTTAATACTCTTCATAAACAATTTACAACTCCTTCAAAACATTCTTTTAATCCTTCATACCCTTTTTTTTACTTTAATCCCTTCATTAAACATCAATTAAATTCATTTAAGAGCTCGTTTAAACCTACATGCCTCATATGGTAATATACTTACTTGAATTAGGTTGAAAAATATCCAAACAACACCCTTAGATAAAGCCTTTTGGGTCATGATCGTACACTTCCTTCTTCTCTGCAGAGTCGTGATTGTGCAGATGCACGATTGTGACTTCCATCATTTTTCAGCAGAGTCACGATTGTTCAAATGCATGTTCATGCTCTATTGTGTTTTTCTTCCTCCTTCTTCTATTTGTTCGAAACTCACTTACATTTTAACAACAAGTTCACTCCAATTTTCTAGATTACTTTACCACAAACACTTCATCATTCCATACTCATTCACATGCCAATTTGTTTTCATGAAATTATCAAACTCTAACCAATTGATTAAACCTCTTCAACTACATAATATCATTCATGAAATCTATCCTTTTCCATAACATGATAACTATTTTATCTCACTTCATTATCAAAATTTTATCATTTACAGTTGACGAGCTCTTCATTTTTACTTCAGTTTTAGTTTAGTAACATTAATACACAGTTCAACAATTTAAGATTGTTCATAACCCCAAAAAAATAACTATTCCATATTTTTCCATATCACATGTTCTGCATCTTTTTCCAGATTTTCTTAAGCAGATTTCGGGTCAAATTTATCCATTATAACCTAGACAATGAGTTATTTAGACAACACCTTATACTAATAAAATTTTTCACAATGTCTTAAATGTCTAATGACATCAACTTCATGTATTTTGGCTCAGTATCATGCAAGTTATGGTAAAAAATCTACATATTCTTTTCATACCTCAACATAATAAAATTCTCAATTTTAGGCTAAATTTTAAGACTCTTAAAGATAGATTTCAAATTCAAATCCCGCATGAAAAATGTAGCCATATGTCTCTATTTTACTTCAAATCAAATTCCATACAATTTGGATATTCATAGATCATGTTATGACCAAAATACAAATGTATGTTCAGTAAAACACTTTATATAACACACTCCAGCACACTTCTTCTAACACTTTCTGCACATTTTCGTTTTGCTTGTATCACTGAAACTCTTCTTCCTATAACACCACTTATACATGCATTCATTTATCTTCCTACACCACTCATGCATACATCCATTTACAAACATTAAAACATCATCAAAATGTCATTTACACTACCCATACAACTTAAAGCATCACTTACTTGATTCAAAAAAATTCTAGCAATTGAGAGTGGTTAGAAGAGATTTTGATAGATGGACAAGAATAGAGAGACAACATATGGTCTGAAGTGGTTTCTTTGCAAGGTGTCACGTTGATGAATTAACCAAAAGCCAATACACAAAAATGAACAAAGATGGTGTTTCGGTGATGGCAAAGTAAGAAGGAAGGTTTAGATGATTTCGATGAAACCAAAGAAAAGAGTTGCAGAAATCTTCCTTGCCTAACAAAAACGTGACTTAGGTAGCTTAACTTAGCTCTGCCACATGTCTCTAATGCATGTCTTGCTTTTGTCATCATGTGAAGTTACCAAATGTTACTTAGCTATTAATCTACATGTCACACATTAATTTATCCATGTTTCACTCCATAATTAGTCCATTTGTAAATAATTCTATTTGTCTCTTATTTCTATATTTTTCCTAGTCTAAAACATACCCCAAATTTTAGATAAATTTCCAAAATATCCAAAATGTCTCCAAAAATGCAAAAATAATTCTAATACATGCCAATTCAATTTTTAGGATTAATCCATAATTCACACTTTAATCACATTAGAAACACTTATACCCAGAAAATGTCAATGAATACATGCACAATTATTTTCATGAGTGACTACATTATTCACATGTATGTGTATGCCATATAATGCTTAAAATGCACTTCTAAATTCTCAATAAACTCTCATATATAGTATCCTGGGGTTCTAACCCTAATCATGGGATAATAGGATGTTACAATTCTCCCTTTCTTAAGAAATTTCGTCCCCGAAATTCTTACCTGATTCATGAAACATATGGGGATATTGCTTTCTCATATGCTCTTCTGTTTCCCAAGTCGCTTCCTCACTTAAGTGATTTTTTCATGGGACTTTCATCAACGGAATTTTCCAATTCCTCAACTGTTTTGTCTGATATCCCATTATCTTGACTGACTCCTTAACATAACTCAAATTACTAGTAATTTCAATCTCTTGAGCCGGTAATACATGCATCGGATCAGATCTATACCTCCTAAGCATGCTCACATGAAAAACATTATGTATCTGAGACATTTCACTTGGTAAGGCTAATCTGTATGTCAATAGTCCTATCCTCTCTATAATCTCATAAGGACTAATGTACTTAGGGCCCAACTTGCCCTTCTTGCCAAATGTTAGCACTCCTCGCCAAGGCGAGACTATCAGAAATACTTTATCTCCCACACTGTATTTTATATCCTTTCTGTGCTGATCGACATAACTCTTCTGTCTATCTTGTGCTGCTTTTATTCAGCTTCGGATCAATTTTATCTTATCCACAGTATCTTGATTCAATTTTAGGCCTTTTATCATTCTCAAACCTCCCTCATCCTAATATAGAGGTGATCGAAATTTTTTACCATACAATGCCTCATAAGGTGCCATTCCAATACTACTGTGGTAGTGGTTGTTATAAGCAAATTCAATCAAAGCTATGTACTGATCCTAAGCTCCATGAAACTCCAATACACATGCTTTAAGCATATCCTCAATAATCTTGATTGTCCTCTCACTTTGCCCATCTGTTTGAGGATGAAATGCAGTACTGAAATTTAACCTCATACCCAAAGTTGTCTATAAACTACCACAAAATCTTGAGGTAAATCTGGGATCTCTCTCTGATACAATAGACACTGGAACTCCATGTAACCTCACTACTTAATTCACATATCTCTGAGCTAACTGATCTAGTGAGTTATTCTCTCTCACTAGCAAGAAATGAGTCGACTTGGTCAATCTATCAACAATGACCCAAATGGCATCATATTACCTCGGAGTCCTCAGTAAGCCAATATAAAATCCATCGTAATTCTCTCCAATTTCCACTCTAGAATAGGCAATAACTTTAGCTTACTAAATGGAGCTTGATGCTTTGCTTTGATCTGATCTGTTGGCAAGTCAAACACTTAGCCACATATTCAACCACTTGCTTTTTCATCCCTGGCCACCAAAAATGTTGCTTTAACGTGTTATACATCTTGATAGTACTAGAATGCATAGCATAAGCTGCTACATTCGCTTCCTCTAGAATTTCCTTTCTTAATTCTCCTAAATCAAGCACACACAACCTTTGTTTTAACTACAATGTTTCATTTCTCAATTTAAATTCAGAATCTTTATTCATCTTAATCTTCTCGATCAGTTTCACTATTTCATGATCTTTATTCTAAGCTCTTCTAATTTTATCATAAAACATCAGTCTCAACTTTAGTATAGATATCAATGCCTCATCTTGCCCCAATTTCAATTCAACATTAAATGCTCTTAATCGAACTAGGTTAGGCAACCTCAATAATTATATTTGAGTCACATTGCTATTGGATTTCTTGCTTAACAACAGCTACCACATTAGCTTTGCCAGGATGATACTTAATTGTACTATCATAATCTTTCAACAACTCCATCCATCATCTTTGTCTCATATTCAACTCTTTCTGACTCAACAGATATTTCACAATTTTATGATCAGTAAATATATGAAAATTTTACCATACAAGTAGTGTCCCCAAATCTTCAAAGCAAATACTACAACGGCAAGTTCTAAATCATGTACTGGATAGTTCATCTCATGAGACCTTAATTGTTTTGATGCATAGGCTATCACCTTGCCATACTATATCAACACATATCCCAATCCTTGATGCGAAGAATCACTGTATACTACATAACCACCAGTTCCTGAAGGAATAGTCAACATCGGTGTTGTAGTTAACTGATGTTTTAGTTCGTCAAAACTTCTTTAACAATCATCTTTCCATCTAAAAGGCACATTCTTTATCATAAGTTTTGTCAAAGGGGCTGAGATCAGTGAAAATTGCTCGACAAACCTTCTGTAATTATTAGTTAATCTTAAGAAACTCCAGATCTTAGGCACATTTCTTGGAGCTTCCCACTTCATCACTGCTTTTATTTTTTTCGGTTCTACTTATATGCTATGTCCAGATATAATATGACCCAAGAATACTACTTGATTAAGACAAAATTCACATCTACTAAACTTGGCATACAATTGTTTCTCCCTCATTATCTGTAGAACCAATATTAGTTGTTCTGCATGTTCCTCTCTACCCTTCGAATACACCAAAATATCATTAATAAACACAATCACAAAGTGATCTGAATAAGGTTAAAATACCTTATTCATCAAGGCCATAAAAGTTATCGAGGCATTAGTCAATCCAAATGGCATCACCAAAAACTCTAAGTGCCTATATCTTGTTCTAAATGCACTCTTTGGTACATCAACATCAGCTATTTTCAACTGATAATATCCCGATATCAAATCTAATTTTTTGAATACCTCAGCTCCCTGTAACTGATTAAGAAAATCATCATTCTTCGACAATGAGTACTTATTTTTAACTGTTACCCTATTTAACTGTCGATAATCAGTACACAACCTTAAAGTCCCATCCTTCTTTTTTACAAACACTACCGGAGCTCCCCAAGGTGACACACTAGGTATAATAAAACCATTTTCTAACAGCTCCTATAACTAGGTCTTCAATTCCTTCAGCTCCACAGGTACCATCCTATATAGAGAAGTTAATATAGGAGTGGTACCTGGAACAAGATCAATGGTAAACTCTGTCTCCCTTTATAGGGGTAAACTCGATAGTTCAACAGGAAACACATCCAGGAATTCCTTAGCAATAGTAATATCTTGAATGGTTAGTTCATTGCAGGTATCAACTATGTGGGTCAAATACGCCTTACATCCATCTCGGATTAATCTCAAAGCACTCAAGGATGAAATTAGTCATGCTGGCATTGCCTGACTAACTCCTCGAAACACTTCTATCGGCTGATTAGGGGATTCAAGAACTACCCCTTTAGTATAACAGTTCATCACCGCCCTATGAGTGGTGAGCCAATCCATACCTTGAATAATATTTATTTCCTTTAACTGCAATACAATAAAATTAGCTTCTAACGCTGCCTGATCAATCCGAACTATTCACCCCTTACATACCTCACCAATTACTATAGTACTTCCTACTGGACTACTCACCACTAAACCACAATTCAACATTTCTCTCTTACAATGCAGTCTAGATGCAAGATGCAGTGTGATGAATGAATGTATAGACCATGGATCTACCAATGCAAATGCTTCAAAATTAAAAGCATTCAACATACCTGCTACCACATCTAGGGAGTTCTGCGCCTCCTATATGGTAATGGCATAGACCCTGACCTGAAACTGCTACTAATTCCTCCACACCTCAGTCCTGACACTGGGCCCTACTGACTAAGTTCTGCCTCTACCTCTGCCCCTATGTATAGATTCGATAGCTCTACTCTACTATACAGTTGTCTCTTTCACTGTTCCTCCTCTCATTATAGACTGTGGTCCTAAAGTCTTGGGACAATCTCTAATATGATGCTTTATAGAGCCACAATGGAAACAAGCTCCAAATAACCTCCAACATTGACCACCATACTTCTTATCATAATGTTCACAATTCGGCATCTATTGCGACTGCCCTCTTAACACTGATCCTCTACCTATACCAGGCTAAACAAATTCACCTCTTGGTCTAAACCCTGATTTTCTCGATCTAGTCTGGAATCGAGACGATCTGTTCTGGCGTTTACTGAAGCTTCTGCCAGAATCAGCTAAGATTTAAACTGCCTCTTCCTTCTAAACTCCTGTCTGTACTCTCCTTGACCATCTTTTAACAACTGCTCAATTCTGATTAAGGCTGCTCGTACTTCTATAAAACTATCCAAATTAGAAAGAGCTGGCCTTGTTCTGATCTCCATGTTCAACCCGTCCTTAAACTGTTTATATTTATCTTCCTGAGTTGTGGTCAATGCAGTAGCATACCTCATTAACTCATTGAATCAAATCCATAAATTCTTTCATCTTTCTGTCCAAATAAATCTTCGACATATAATTCTATCGAAACACCCTCAGAAAATCTTCCCAAGTCAAACTACAGGGTTTGGTGTTACTGCCTGAAACAGTATTCCACCACTGGTATATTGGACCTTGTAGTAGTGAGACCGCATAATCAAATCTCTCATCAGCCTCACAGTCCATCTAATCGAACACTCTTTCAGTTCTCTCTAACTACCCTTCTGCCTCAGCAAGGTCTGTACTTCTGTAGAAGTCCACAGGCCCCTGCTTTCTCAGCTTATCGTATCTTCTTTCTCGCCTCTCCAAAATTCTCGCAGGAATCTGTGCAAACTCAGGTACAGGAGACTCCCTATTGGCTCCTACAGACTTTATGTCAGCTTACTTTCCAATTTGATCTCCTACAGCAGATAACCTATAAGAAAAAAAATATTAGTGATTACTATCCTAACCTCTTACTCAATATCATGTATAAATGTCCTTATATGTCCTTAAGGATGCCAAGCTATGCTCTGATAACAAATTTTGTCACATCCCACTACCATAGAGTACATACCTGAACATCTAGAGGATATTCAAGTACATATCGTATGACAATGGTATGCTGGATCAAACCTAATCTCTTAAATAGCATTATAAAGAAAATACAATACCTAAAAAACCTCATTACTGTTAGTAGTGTGCCCTAGGCCAATGGATATTTGTGATTCATGTATTAACATTATGACTTGTTAATAATATATTA
>JAOQML010000008.1:11777772-11791839 GCA_027568935.1 Erythroxylum urbanii
TGCATGAGCATGAGATGTGTTGTCCTAATTTCTCTGATTGCTCTCTCTCGTGTACCCGTTTCCCTGGTCCGACCCGTCATATGGAAATGGGATGTTGCATAACAAACATAATGAATTACATCATAAACTTTACAACATAACATACCTGTAGCAATGAGCTCTCTTGATTTCTCGATAATTGTAACTCAATTGTTGATCCAAGATTGCTTACCTTCAACTCGTGTACATAGCCTTGCAACCTCCTATATTTAGCAATAAAATATGTTGCTCTCTCTTTCCTTAATCTCTTCTTTGCTCTTCTACACATGCTTGAATTAATAAAAATATTGAGCTTCTCTCTATATTCTTCTACCATTTTTGGTTGTGATACTAGACTTCTCTAAAATTATATTTAAGTGTCTCATCAATAATTTTGCATAAACCAAATTTGTTTTTTTGTAGTGAAATAAGTGTGATTAGGATTATATGTTTTCACCCTAAAACATCTCTCTTTCTTATCATATGTAGCATACAAAAACCATGTGCATCCATCAACACACACATACCTAATCTGATTACTCTCACACTTTTTCAACCTAACATTGTATCCATTACGTATTCCACAATTGATAGCAGTATCTTTAAATTATTTTACAGTCATGTACTCTATTCCCAGCCTCCACTCGTATGCAACCTTTGTAAGATTATCCATAACCGTTTAGTTGGGTCTACGTAAAGCTTCACCTACCTCCTCTCCACTAGGATATTCACCAATGCTAATAGGATTATCATAATCTGATGATTGAATTTCAATTGCATATTGGTCATTTGGAATGTCTATATAAAAGTTTGATTGAAATTTTGTTCTCTTTTCATCCAAATTCCTATCCATTTTTGCACCTTCTCCCTCCAAATTATCATCCATTTGTGCACCTTGTCCTTGCATATCATCATCTGTTTGTGCACCATGTTCCTCTATATTCTCATTATCATCAATAGCATGGATAGGTGTGTCTATAAGATGAGTTACATATACATCAACAATCCCATATATTTGCAATAGGTTCGCTAGCCTTATACAACTTTCATTTGAGTTTATAATTTTCAGTGATTGCTTAAAGTTTAAGCTAGGTTCCTATAATATGCCTTATCAATTTTATCATACCCTAACTCCAATCTTATCTCATTTATTTTTATGTTACTAACAAAGTCCACATCAACATTATCAAATGTAGTAATATCCCTACTAACATATTAAAATTCAGGCTCTAGTATGAAATTTCCGCTGTGAAAAAGCCTTATACTTCTTTATTGAGCCATTAAAACCTATAAATATCAGCATACATGCAAGTTAAAATTAAAAATGCAATGTAATGATTATCAAAAATAGTATGTTGATTATCATAAAATATAAAAGCAAAGCAATGATTCCATGCAAATTTGGTGTAGAAAAAGTAAGAACTAGGGAAGTGTTTAGTAGAAGCATATGTAATGCACATGGTGTGGAAAAAGTAAGAAGTAGGAAAGTGTTCTAAGTGCTAGAATATATCAATAGCTACAGAAGTAGTTAGTTATTCCTCTCTAAAACTCAAGCAATAAAATAAAGTTATTGCTTTGGGTTTAAATAGGAATTAGTTCCATCCAATCATATGCTAAGATCCTCGATGGCCTAACAACACAACCATATTGGGTTCCTGTAACTTGAAGGAGGCTTTTTGTGTTGTCACATCTTACTATCATAGAGTATATACCCGAACATTCAAAGGATATTCAAGTACATATTCTATGACAATGGTGTGCTGTATCAAACCCAATCTCTTAAATGGCATCATAAAGAAAACACAATACTTAAAAACCTCATCACTTCATTTCATTTATAATTGTTTACATAGTAGATATTTAAAACTAATATTTACAACCTTTTTACACAAGTTCTACATGACATATGTAAATTACTTAAAAACAACTACAACTCATCGATTGCCAGCTGACAGACCTTTTAGTCATGTCTAGTACAAAATGTTCTTCTAGAAGATCTTAGAAATCTAGGTCTCCTGTTTCGTACCTGAAAATATCAATGTTGCAATTTGGTTGAGTTTTCCGAACTCAATAAGCGAATCATCATTAATTATCTCATTCCAGGCAAACACACAAATATCATACGACCAACCAATTTTATAACATTTTCTAACGCGATAAGACATAATGAATGTTATACACATCACATACATTCTTTCAGAACTTGAACAACCAAATCAATCACATTATCATAAAATATGATTTTAACATCACAACGTAGAAAAGATTTCACAAACATATATTTCATAACAATAAATATACAAATGCAGATGCATATGAGACTCTAGATTCGTTATTATTTGTTGTGACCAAGTGCCTTTCAGATACAGATACAGATACAGGTACACATATTGGCCCATTAGGCTCAGTCAGATAGAGAAATAACGAAGCAAAGCTCTACGTGCAAAATTTTGAGGTTATAGCTCTTTCAGACTGGCTACTATAATCACAACGCCTTTATCTGAACATGTATTTTATGAAATGCATCAAATAATAGAATATGCCATCAATAGCATCCACTTATGATGCACAGACAGAATCTTATATTCATCAGACCTCAGTCCAGCATTCAACTTTCGTTAAGTATTTAGACATCAGTTACAAATAGATATCATTCAAATTTCAGATACAAATAGAACACTTCCAATACATTTTCGAATATCAAACTCCTCAGACTTTTAAAGTCTGGAATTCATATATAGATCACTAACAGTTCAATAATTGAAACTTAAATAGAATTGATCAATCAATCTTAGGAAGATCATCTAGGTTGACTCACAAATGCTCCTTTAAGCTTATTGCCTTGAAGTGCTAGCAATGTCTACAAGCGTCACTCGACGTGCTCCTCTATATGCAATCATATACGTTTATATGTCACTCATGTGCATTTTCATAAGAATAATCAGTCATAAATACATTTATAAATGTATCATGTATTATGCATGTTTAATGACAATTTCTTAGGTATGTTTCTTTAATACTCTACTTAAACAATTTACAACACTTTCAAAACATTCTTTTAATCTTTAATACCCCTTCATTCACTTTAATCCCTTCATTCAACATCAATTAAATTCATTTAAGAGCTCATTTAAACCTACATGCCTCATATGGTAACATCCTTACTTGAATTAGGTTGAAAAAAATCCAAACAAAACCCTTTTATAAAGCTTGTCGGGCAGATTCACAATCGTGCAGATCACATCTGCACGATCGTGACTTCCGTCATTCTTCAGCAGAGTCGCGATCATGCAGACTCATGATCATGACCTGCTGTGTTTTCTTCCTTCTTTCTTAACATTTTTGACCTAGAAATAGAAGTTTTTAGGTAACACTTTTTTCTAATAAATGTTCCTCTATGTCTTACGTTTCTAATGACATCAAATTCATACATTTTGGTTCAGTATCGTGCAAGTTATAATCAAATACTCCATACTGTTCTCATACCTCGATAGAACACAATTCTCAACTTCAAGCCAAATGTCAAAACTCTTAAGGACAGGTTTCAAATTCGATTCCTTCATAAACAATGTAGCCATATGTCTTTAGTTTACTCTAGATTAAAACTCATCTAATTTGGATATTCACATATCAAGTTATGGCCAAAATACAGATGTATGTTCAGTAAAACACTGCATATAACATACTCCAGAACAATTCATTGTCAATGTTCTATTACTTCTCTATCATTTCTCTATCCTTTCATGTTGATGTTTCAGTTATACCTCAATTTTCAGTTCAATAATCTCTATACATAATTCACAAGTTTATGAATAATCACAACACAAAGACAAAACCTAATTCATACTTTTACATATCACATTTTATGAACTTCACTTATCTTCATTTAACTTCCACAATCCTTTATACACTTTCTGCACATTTTCTACTGATTTAACTCCTTCATCACTTTACCTATATCTCAAAAATTGCTTTTCCCTACATCACTCACGCATGCATCCATTCATCTTGCTACACCATTCACGTATGCATCCGTTTTCAAACATTAAATCATCATCAAAAGTCATTTACACTACCATAAAACTCAAAGCATAACTTACTTGTCTTAAGCTTCACTCTCTTTAATAAAATTCCAGAAATAGGGGGGGTTGGGGGAAATGAAAATGAGAGATTTCAATGGATGGAAAAACACAAGTATTCAGCAACAATAAAAAATCTCAAATGGCTGAAGACTTTGCAAGATGTAATGTGGATAAGCCAATAACACAAAATAAGTAAAGATGGTGTTTTTGATGATGAACAATAAGGAGAGAGTTTTGGTGAAGGTGATTTTGGTGAAGACACAAGAGAGCTGTATAAATCTCCTTTGTCAAACACAAAAATATGACTTAGGTGTCTCCAAGATACATTGCCATGTGTCACCATTGCGTGTACAACATGTGTCCTCCATGTCAGGCTACCAAATCTCACTTAGCTATAGGTCCACATGTCACACATTAATTTGCCCAATTGTCACACATTTACTAGTCCATTAGTCACACTTTTATTTGTCTCTTATTTCTATATTTTTTTGTCTAAAATACTCCAAATATTCAGAAATTTCTAAAATATCTCCAAAAATGCAAAATTAATTATAATACACACCAATTAAATTTTGAAGACAATTAATCCATAATTCATACTTTAATCACATTAAAATCACTTATACCCAAAAATGTCAATGAATGCATGTACAATTATTTTCATGAGTGACAACATTATTCACGTGCATATGTGCCATATAATGTATGAACTCTCATATATAATATCCTAGTGTTCTAACCCTAATCATGGGATAATAGGATGTTATAATTCTCTCCTCCTTAAGAAATTTCGTCGTTAAAATTCTTACCTAATTGATGAAACAGGTAGTGATATTGCTTTCTCATATGCTTCTCTGTTTCCCAAGTCGCTTCCTCACTCAGGTGATTTTTCCATAGGACTTTCACTAATGGAATTTCTCGATTCCTCAACTGTTTTGTCTGATATCCCACTATCTTGACTGGCTCCTTAACATAATTAAGATTACTCGATCTTTTGAGCTGGTAATACATGCATCAGATCAGATCTATACCTCCTATGTATGCTCATATGAAAAACATTGTGTATCTGAGACATTTCACTCAGTAAGGCTAATTTGTATGCCAGTGGTCCTACCCTCTCTATAATCTCATAAGGACCAATGTACCTAAGGCTCAACTTGCCCTTCTTGCCAAATCTCAACACTCCTCGCCAAAGCAAGACTCTCAGAAATACTTTATCTCCCATACTGTATTCTATATCCTTTCTATGCTAATCGACATAACTCTTCTGTCTATCTTGTGCTGCTTTTATTCAGCTTCAGATCAATTTTATCTTATCCACAATATATTGTATCAATTAGGCTTTCTATCATTCTCAAGCCTTCCTTATCCCAACATAGAGGCGATTGACATTTTCTACCATACAATGCCTCACAAGGTGCCATTTTAATACTACTGTGGTAGTGGTTGTTATAAGCAAATTCAGTCAAACCTATGTACTGATTCCAAGCTCATTGAAACTCTAATACATATGCTCTAAGAATATTCTCAACAGTCTTGATTGTTCTCTCACTCTGCTCATCTATTTGATGATGAAATGTAGTACTAAAGTTCAACTTCGTATCCAAAGCTATCTGTAAGCTACTCTAAAACCTTGAGGTAAATCTGGGATCTCTGTTCGACACAATGGACACTAAACCCCATATAATCTCACTACTTCATTTACATATCTCCGAGTTAACTGATTTAGTGAGTTATTCTCTCTCACTGGCAAGAAATGAGCCGACTTGCTCAATCTATCAATAATGACCCAAATGGCATCATATTGTCTCAGAGTCCTTGGTAAGCCTATAATAAAATTTATAGTGATTCTCTCCCATTTCCACTCTAGAATAGGCAATGATTATAGCTTACCAACTGGAGCTTGATGCTCTGCTTTGATCTGTTGGCAAGTCAAACACTTAGCCACATATTTAGCCATTTGTTTTTTCATCCCTGGCTACCAAAAATGTTGCTTCAACGTGTTATACATCTTGGTAGTACTAGGATGCATAGCATAAGCTGCTACATGTGATTCCTCTAGAATTTCCTTTCTCAATTCACCCACATTAGGCACACACAACCTCTACTTTATCCACAATATTTCATCTCTCAATTTAAATTCAAAATTTGTATTCATCTTAATCTTCTCAATCAGTTTCACCATTTCAGGATCTTTACTCTGAGCTCTTCTAATTCTATCATGCAACATCGGTCTCAACTTTAGTGTGGCTATCAATGGTTTATCTTGTGCCAACTTCAATTTAGCATTCAATGCTCTTAATTGAACTAGGTTAGGCAACCTCGATAATTGTATTTGAGTCAAATTTCTATTGGATTTCCTGCTTAATTGATTAGCTACCACATTAGCTTTGTCAGGATGATACTCAATTGTACAATCATAATCTTTCAATAACTTTATCCATCGCCTTTGTCTTATATTCAACCTTTTCTGATTCAACAAATATTTTAAACTTTTATGATCAGTAAATACCTGAAAAGTTTTACTATACAAGTAGTGTCTCTAAATCTTCAAAGCAAATACTATAGCGGTAAGTTCTAAATCATGTACAGGATAGTTCATCTCATGAGACTTTAATTGTCTCGATGCATAGGCTATCACCATGCCATACTGCATCAACACATATCTTAATCCTTGATGCGAACCATCACTGTATACTACATAACCACCAATTCCCGAAAGAATAGTCAACATCAGTGCTATAGTCAACCGATGTTTCAGTTCTTCAAAACTTCTTTAACAATCATCATTCCATCTAAAAGGCACATTCTTTCTCAGAAGTTTTGTAAAAGGGGCTGAGATTAGTAAAAACCCCTCGACAAACCTTCTGTAGTAACCAGCTAATCCTAAGAAACTCTAGATCTCAGTCACATTTCTTGGAGCTTCCCACTTCATCATTGCTTCTATTTTCTTCGGGTCTACTTGTATGCCGTGTCCAGATACAATAAAACCTAAGAATACTACTTGATCAAGCCAAAATTCACATTTACTGAACTTGGCATACAACTGTTTCTCCCTCATTATCTGTAGAACCAACCTCAGATGTTCTGTATGTTCCTCTCTACCCTTCGAATACACTAAAATATCATCAATAAACACAATCACAAAGCAATCTAAATAAGGTTGAAATACCTTATTCATCAAGGCTATAAAAGCTGTCGGGGTATTAATCAATCCAAACAGCATCACCAAAAACTCGAAGTGCCTATATCTTGTTCTAAATGCACTCTTTGGTACATTAGTATCAGCTATTTTCAACTGATAATATCCCGATCTCAAATGTAACTTTGTGAATACCTCAGCTCCCTATAACTGATCAAGCAAATCATCAATCCTCGGTAATGGGTACGTATTCTTAACTGTTACCCGATTTAACTATCGATAATCAATATACAACCTCAGAGTCCCATCCTTCCTTTTTACAAATAATATTGAAGCACCGCAAGGTGACACACTGGGTCTAATAAAACCCTTTTCCAACAACTCCTATACTTGGGTCTTCAGTTCCTTCAGTTCTACATGTGCCATCCTATATGGAGGAATTAATATAGGAGCAATACCTGGAACAAGATTAATGGTAAACTCTGTCTCCCTTTCTGGGGGTAAACTCGATAGTTCAGCAGGAAACACATCCAGGAAATCCTTAATAATAAGAATATCTTAACTGGTTAGTTCATTCCAGGTATCAACTATGTGGGCCAGATATGCCTCACATCCACCTCAGATTAATCTCAAAGCACTCATAAATGAAATTAGTCGAGCTGGCATTGCCTAACTAACTCCTCGAAACATCACTCTCGACTGATTAAAGGACTCAAGAATTACCTCCTTAGTATAACAGTTTATCACTACCCTATGAGCAATGAGCCAATCCATGCCTAGAATAATATCTATTTCCTTTAACTTCAATACAATCAAATCATCTTCTAACTCTGCCTGATTAATTCGAACTATGCACCCCTTACATATATTACTAATTATTGTAGTACTTCCTACTTAAGTACTCACCACTAAACCACAATTCAACATTTCTCTCTTACAATGCAGTCTAGATTCTAGATGCAGTGCGATGAACGAATGTGTAGACTCTGGATTTACTAATGCAAATGCTTCAAAATTTAAAACATTCAACACCCCTGCTACCACATCTGAGGAGTTTTGCGCCTCCTGTCTGGTAATGGTATGGACCCTGGCCTGAGATTGTGGCTGATTACTCCACACCTCGGTCCTGATACTGTGACCTGTTGATTGAGTTCTGCCTCTACCTCTACCTTTATGTATAGATCCAATAGCTCTACTCTACTGTACAGTTGTCTCTATCACTGTTCCTCCTCTCATTACAGGCTATGGTCCTAAAGTCTTAGGATAATCTCTGATCCTATGCTCTACAGAGTCATAACGGAAACAAGCTCCTGATAACCTTCAACACTGATTACCATGCTTCTTACCACAATGTTCACAATTTGGCATCTGTTGTGACTGCCCTCTTAACATTGATCCTCTACCTATACCGGTCTGAACAAATCCACCACTTGGTCTAAACCATGGTTGTCTCGATCTAGTCTGGAATCAAGACGATCTGTTTTAGTGCTTATTGAAGCTTCTACTAGAATCAACCTGAGATTCAACCTGTGTCTTCCCTCTAAACTCCTGTCTGTGCTCTCCCTGACCATCTTTTAACAATTGCTCAATTCTGATTTAGGTTGCTCGTAGTTCTTTAAAACCACCCAAATTAGAAAGAGCTAGCCTTGTTCTGATGCTTATGTTCAACCCATCCTCAAACCGTCTATATTTTTCTTCGTCAGTTGGGGTTAATGCAGTAGCATACCTCATTAACTCATTGAATCTTATCTCATACTCTACCATTATGAGTCTACCTTTCTTTAGATCTATAAATTCTTTCATCTTTTTGTCCAGATAAATCTTAGGCATATAATTCTCTTGAAACTCCCTCAGAAAATCTTCCCAAGTCAAACTATAAGGTCTGGTGTTACTGCCTGAAACAGTCTTCTACCACTAGTATTCTAGACCTTGTAGTAGTGAAACTGCATAATCAAATCTCTCATTAGCCTCACAGTCCATCTGATCGAACACTCTTTCAGTTTTCTCTAACCACCCTTCTGCCTCAGTAGGGTCTGTACTTCCATAGAAGTCCATAGCCCCCTGCTTTCTTAGCTTATCATATCTTCTTTCTCACCTCTTCGGAATTCTCAGAGGCATTTGTGCAAACTCAGGTACAGGAGACTCCTTATTGGCTCCTATAGACTCTATGTCAGCTGACTCTCCAATTTGATCTCCTACAGCGGATGACTTATAAAACAAAAAAATAGTAGTGATTACTATCTAAATCTCTCACTCAATATCATGTATAAATGTCCTTATATGTCCTTATGGATGCCAGACCATGCTCTGATATGAAAATTTGCTGCATCCCACTACCATAGAGTACATACTCATCCAGAGGATATTCAAGTACATATTTTATGACAATGGTGTGCAGTATCAAACCTAATCTCTTAAATGGCATCAGAAAGAAAAAACAGTACTTAAAAACCTCATCACTTCATTTCATTCATAACGATTTACATAGTAGACATTTAAAAACTAATATTTACAATCTTTATACACAAGTTCTACTCCTTGATTGCCAGCTGACAGACTTTTGAGTCATGTTTAGTCCAAAATGTTCTTCTCGATGATCTTAGAAATCTAGGTCTCCTGTCTCGTACCTGAAAATATCAACGTTGCAATTTGGTTGAGATTTGTGAACTCAATGAGCGAACCATCATTAATGATCTCACTCTAGGCAAACACACAAATATCATACAACCAACCAATTTTACAATATTTTCTAATGTAATAAGACATAATGACAGTCATATACATCACATACATTCTTTCAGAACTTGAACAACCAAATCAATCACATTATCATAGCATAACATTTTAACATCACAACTTTAGAAAAGATTTCACAAGAATATATTTCATAATCATAAATATACAAATACAGATACATATGAGACTCCAGATTTGTTATTATTTGTTATGATCGAGTGCCTTTCAGATACAGATACAGATACAGATACAGATACAGATGCAGATACGAATACAGATATGGATATAGATACTGGCCCATTGGGCTCAGTCAGATATAAAAATCATAGAGCAAAGCTCTACGTGCAGAATTATGAGCTTATAGCTCTTTCGAACTGGCTACTCTGATCACAACGCCTTTATCTAAACATGCATTTACTGAAATGCATCAAATAACAGAATATGCCATGAATAGCATCCACTTATGATGCACAGACAGAATCTTCTATTCATCGGACCTCAATCCGGCATTCAACTTTTGTTGAGTATTCAAAAATTAGTTGTAAACAGATATCATTCAAATTTCAGATACAAATAGAACACTTCCAATACATTCCAGAATATCAAACTCCTCGAACCTTTAAAGTCTGGAATTCACATACAGATCACAAACAGTTCAATAATTAGAAGTTAAATAGAACCAATCAATCAATCCTAGGAAGATCATCTAAGTTGACTCACAAATGCTCGCTTAAGCTTATTACCTTGAAGTCCCGGTAATGTCTGGAAGTGATCGCTTGATGCGCTCCTCTATATGAAATCATATACATTTATATGTCACTCATGTGCATTTTCAAAAGAATAGTAAGTCATAAATACATTTATGAATGTATCATGTATCATGCATGTTCAATGACAATTTCTCGGGTTTGTTTCTTTAATACTCTACATAAACAATTTACAACACCTTCAAAATATTCTTTTAATCTTTAATACCCTTTTATTCACTTTAATCCCTTCATTCAACATCAATTAAATTCATTTAAGAGCTCATTAAAACCTCCATACCTTATATGGTAACATCTTTACTTAAATTAGGTTGAAAAACATCAAAACAAAACCCTTTTATATAGCTGGTCGGGTTGCGATCATGCAAGGGCACAATTGTGACTTTCCTTCTTCTCTGCAGAGTCGTAATCATTTAGATGCACGATCGTGACCTGCTGTGCTTTCTTCCTTCTTTCTTGCCATTTTTGACCTAGAAACAAAAGTTTTTAGGCATCACTTTCTTCTAATCAAATGTTCCTCTATGTCTTATGTTTATAATGACAGAAAATTCATACATTTTGGTTTAGTATCGTGCAAGTTATAATCAAATACTCTATACTATTCTCATACCTCGGCAGGTCACAATTCTCAACTTTAAGACAAATTTCAAGACTCTTAAGGATAGATTTCAAATTTGATTCCTTCATAAAAAATGTAGCCATATGTCTTTAGTTTATGCTAAATTAAAATTCATCTAATTTGAATATTCACAGATCAAGTTATGGCCAAAATATAGGTGTTTATTTAGTAAAACACTACATATAACATACTCCAGCACAATTCATTGTCAATGTTCTATTACTTCTCTATCATTTCTCTATCCTTTCACGTTGATGATTTAGTTATACCTAAATTTTTAGTTTAGTAATCTCTATACACAATTCACAAGTTCATGAATAATCACAACATAAAAACAGAACCTAATTCATACTTTTACATATCACATTTTATGAACTTCACTAATCTTCATTTAATTTCAATTATCACAATCCTTTATAAACTTTCTGCACTTTTTTTACTGATTTAACTCCTTCATCACTTTACTTATATCTCAGAAATTGCTTCTTCCTACACCACTCACGCATGCATCCATTTGTCTTGCTACATCATTCACGGATTCGTCCATTTTCAAACATTAAATCATCATCAAAATTCATTTACACTATTATAAAACTGAAAGCATAACTTACTTGTCTTAAGCTGCACTCTCTTCAGTAAAATTCCAGAAATCGGGGGAAAAGAAAATGAGAGATTTAAACAAATGGAAAAAAACAAGGATTTAGTAGCAATCAAAAATCTCAAATGGCTGAAGACTTTGTAAGATGTAACGTGGATAAACCAATAACACAAAAATAACCAAAGATGGTGTTTTCGATGATGAACAATAAGGAGAGAGTTTTGTTAGCGTGTGTCACCATTGCATGTACAACATGTGTCCTCTATGTGGGGCTACCAAATGTCGCTTAGCTATAGGTTCATATGTCACACATTAATTTTCCCAATTGTGACACATTTACTAGTCCATTAGTCATACTTCTATTTGTCTCTTATTTCTATATTTTTTGTCTAAAATACTCCAAATATTCAGAAATTTTCAAAATGTCTCCAAAAATGTAAAATTAATTCTAATACACACCAATTAAAATTTGAAGACAATTAATCCATAATTCACACTTTAATCACATTAAAATCATTTATACCCGAAAATGTCATTAAATGCATGTACAATTATTTTCATGAGTGACACATTATTCACGTGCATGTGTATGCCATATAATGGATGAAATGCACTTCTAAATTCTCAATAAACTCTCATATATAGTATTATAGGGTTCTAACCCTAATCATGGTATAATGAGATGTTACATGTGTGGTTGAAAACTGATTTCACCTCAGTTTACATTCACAGGCAAGAAAAATGAAAAAGCTTTCAATGATTCATATATATCATCATTCCCAGCTTCTGATTAGGTAGGCAGAAAAAACAAAATGTGATATAAAGTAAAAAAGTGGAATGAGCAAGTTGAGAAAAAGTGAAAGGAACCAGTGGTGTGGTTAAAGAAGTCTTCAATGAATTTCACCAATGAAACTTGCTTGGATATTTTTATGTTTAGCGCCAAAAGTACCCCAAAACAAATTTGTTTGGTTTAAGTATAGACTCCTAAAATTCTCCTTCATATTATGTTTAGCCATTAAAAGAAGGCTTAGAATATTGAATAGGCTATAAATGATCATCCTAAACTTGAAACCCCTTTGAAGATTTATAATGTTAAGATTGAAAGCTTAGTTTTTCCTCAATTTTTGTTTCTCTGATTGTATATGGATGCTAATGTAGAGACTTTGTAATCTTTCATACCATTATATTAACTAGAAGGAGATAGTGCAAAGGGTAGGGGAAAAGTAACAAAAAGGTCCATGGAGATTAATATTAAAAATGGCATTTTGATTCTTGGTTTATATCACATGGTAAGATAGTAATATAAGAATATTCAATTGGGATAGTCATGACACTCAAACAACTATACAGATATTCTTCAATATCACTAGAGAAATTCTCCTCACCATGATTCCCTTTATTGAATTAAGCAATGGAATGATAAGAAGGTGGAACATTTATCTCCATAACTTACATTTTGAGGTCTTTACATGTTTTATTATTAACATTTATCTTCACTCAATTCTCCATCTCTTTAACTTGCTTACAATCTTCTAAACTTCACTCAATTCTCTGTCTTCTTAACATGCTTACAAGCTTTAAGTTATTTTTACTAGTAAAAAAATTTCTATTCCCTTGTGAGGCCTATAATTCTATCTAAAGTGTTTAGCCTATTATTGATAGTCAGCCATATGATACACCACAAAGTGAAAAAGTGAACTAAGAAAGTTGAGAAAAAGTGAAAGGAGAGTAGAATATTCTACCTCACAAATCAATGCACAAAGTAATGCATAAGAGGCTTTAGAAATGCATTGCTCAATTTAGGCTATAAAGATGCCAACATATCCAAAAGCTTGCAAAATTTCTAATAAAAATCAATTGATATACTAAGAAACCAATACAAGAAAGAACTTTGCAAGGAAACTACATTCCAAAAAAAGAAATTATAAACAGGCTTGTCAACGATGGCCCGACCCAACTTGACCAAAAATAATTTTGGGTAGGCCTGGTCTATGGCCCAGGTGAGCCAAAACAGCTTGTGACTCATGGGCGAGCCGAGGCCAACCAGCCTATGGGCCCGTCGGACCTTAGTCAACTCGGTCGTTTAATATATTTCTAAATTTTTT
>JAOQML010000008.1:11791939-11807821 GCA_027568935.1 Erythroxylum urbanii
TTATTGTTAACCAAACATATTTTCTTTAATGCTAAAATTACTCATTACATTTTTAGCGTGTTTTTCTTATTATTATTTCTTTTGTTTTTATGTTCCAATACTGGCATTAGAAAATGAGGTAGAGGTATCACAAAAGGAACTAAGTTGCAACGGATGAATATTGCAATGGGTAGCAAATTGTCTGTGACTATTGACCCCATGCATCGTTGCCCTCTGGATAAGATCCAATCTGTAAAATTCTCTAATGAGTTGGGTGTTGTTGTTAGGAATGAATTGCCTTGCCTTTAGCATGCTAGGCAATTGAAAAAAGATAATTTGCTCCAAAATACTTTGGACAAAGTGTCGGTAATATTTCAATTCTTTTGATTATATGTATTGTGATTTTACTTAACAAAAACAATAACTTAAGTTATACGTGTTCTTCATAGATGAAGCTCAATATCGTTGATATCGATAAGCTTGAAGTTTCAAGCTGTGTTAGTTAATTGTTGAAACAAAGAGCGAAGGATCATTGATATAGACTTCATAAATATTACTAGTCTTTCCTTTCTGAAAAAAGGCAAGGAGACATATTCCGAAATGGGTGACTCTAAAAAATGGGAGTTAAATGTGTGATTATTAAGCCTCAGCGAAGGTTCAGGTTTTATTATCTTCATTTTTCCTTCCATTAATTTTGTTTATACATTTTATGACTACTTCTCTTAATTTAGGAAAAGTGTGAGAAAGCAAGGTGAACAGAGAAAAAAATGAAGACTCCTCATAATACCGGCTCCAAATCATTTGTTGTCGTCCGATAAGAATTTCTAAGTGTAACGTTTTCAACTTATTATTCTATTTCTTAATATAATAAATTCTATTATGTTCTAATTTATTAAATTCATATAATAGAGCCAAATACAAGTACTCGAAGGACAAGAGTATGATAGGATCACACTCTACAAGCTAACACACTGCAAGAAAGGTAAAGACTGGACGTCTAAAGAGGAAAAAAGTAATTATGTAAGTACAAACAAATTAATATTACAATTTATTTTTCAATGTAATACTAAGTAATAAATTTTTAGTTAACTCGATTTTGTACTTTAAATTGTAGGACAAGATGTAGGAGTTGTTGCAGACGTCATTGTCTGAGGGGAATCAGCTCAATGCCAATGACATTTGCAACAATGCCCTTAGTACAAGATTGGGCTATATCAAAGGTCTTGAGTATGGCCCTAAACTTGTTGGTACATTTTCGTCACGACCAGTATATGTCACGACACTTCAAGAGGATAACTAGGCACTGAAGACTAAGTTACAATGGACAGAAAAGAAGTTAGATCATAATGTAAAAGAAGTGAACAAGCTTAGAAAGATAGTCAAACAATTACTAGGCTCAAAGTATGTCAGTAGTAGTGACGACGATGAGGAGTTTTAGTTTGTATATGACCTGTAATTATTTTTTATATAAAATACATTTTATTTTTAATGTTTATTTTATTTCAATTTATTATTATTTAAAAATATCTAACCAACTTTAATTATAAAATGTAACTAATTTATATTTCAAATTGTCTTTAAAATTATAATAAATTAAATTAAATTTGTTTTTAACAATTATAATAAAATTTTTGTCAATAAAAAATATTAGCCTCCAAAACAAAATCGTCACAAATTTATTATTACCTACGTTTACAAGAATGTCTCTAAAAACATTTACCCACAACAACAAATTAGTAGCTAAAATTATTCTACTACAAGATTAAAATTGTCACTAAAAAGTATTAGCTATCGAAAAAAAATCGTTACAAAATGTTGTTACTTACGTTTACAGGAATGTCTCTAAAAATATTTACCTACAACAAAATATTTAGTAGCTAAAAGTATTCTGCTACGAAAAAAATTGTTAGTAAAAATAATTACCTACGATTATGGTTTAGTAGGTAAAAACTTTTATCTACGAAACATATACGCTGCAAAATGCTAGCTATATACGACGTTCTTCGTACTCGTTAGTTATATGTTTTACCGACAAAATTATTATATATCCAAAATCTTTTTGTGACGATTTTAGAAAAACGTCGCGAATATTTTTTTGCTACCGGAATTCAACGACGATTATTTTTCGTCGCAAATATTAATTTGCGACGATTTCTTAATATTTAGGACATTTAGTTTCATCGCCAATAAGTTTATCTGTTGTAGTGGCTAGTTATTAACTTAAATAACTTCTTTCAAATATTTGCGACGATTTCTTAATATTTAGCGACATTTAGTTTTGTCACCAATAAGCTTATCTGTTGTACTGTCTTGTTATTAACCTAAATAATTTCTTTCAACTTCCTCCATTTCTTTCAGTACGTATGATGCATGCGTATCCCACTCGTGTGGATTATGAGTCTTGTGTAGATTCACAATTATTTCCCAAAACACCATCAAGTACACATTACAGCGACATAAGACCCACCTAATCGGAACCATGGATCATAGACATTGCGTCAGCAAAATTATTTAGAAGCCAGCAATGCAAATCATTATGCCTAATATTTACGTAATTTTTTAGTGATATATTCGTCATTCGTGGAAAAGATAATATTGGATCATAATGCCCCCTTGGTCTGAAAGGAATATCAGCACCAAAGAGTAAGAAACATGCAAAGAAAAAGGAAACCTTTTGAAAAGGGTCGTCACTACTAGTCTCGTTCTGAGAATCCCAACTTAGATAACCTTTAGGTTAGTTCGTGATGGAGAAAGGAAGAAAAAGAAAAGGAAGTCACGACTTTTTCTGGTTATGAAAAAATTATAACAAAGAAATGAGTTAAAGTTAGTTGGGGTTGGAACTTTTATTCCTAATATAATAAGCATATAAAAGCAGTCGCACATCTCCTTAGTCAGCCCACTGACCAAGCTATAGGCACTCATTAGTATATGAGAGACTAGATAATTAGGCACTAAGCCGGTCCAAGTAATCAAAGCAATAATCAGTATTGTAATGACCGAGTACAAAGGGGAATGGATTTTCTTTGTTATGTGGATCAGTAGAACATGTAAATCCAAAAGGACATTAAAAATGAAAAAAAGGAAGTGTTCATAACATAATGCGGTGGGTTGGTAGAAATGGTGGAAACTGAGTTTGAATTTTAATGAAGTAACATTGAAAGACAAGCTTGGTGAGGAATGAAGTACATGGAATCGCTTGAATTGCTCTGTCTTGATGTTGAAACTTATTAATTACACAAGATGCTTGGGGTTTGGTGGACTGCAACTATACGGGAGGTTCAGGGTCTTATGGAGCCAATAGGGTCATGAATAATGTTCCCCAAGTAGCCCATCCGACCCAAAAGGGACATGCCAGTTGTGGGTCAGAGGTCATTTTTATTAATTAAATAAACAAAAATTTCACCTAATTAAAGAACTTAAAGCAATGAATGAATGAAAGTGAATTTGAGGACAAGAAATAATGATGTTTGACCGCTTAAAATTTTTAAAATTAAGAAACGAAGTTAGTAGAGGCAGAAACATTTCACAGATACAAAAGACTAGTTCCTGTAAGTACAAACTGCACAAAACGTTTGGTTAAGTTGAACTAAAGTTAATGTAAATTATGGTATTTTTCTACTGTTCTTAGCAACAATCTTTGGATGCGTGTTCCTGGATATTACTCATTACACTAACTAAATGTTTGAAACTTTAGAGCCGAGGCCAATGGAATAGGTGTAAATCCTTTATGCTTTTGTGATGTACAAAAATTAAATGCATCGTATAATAATTCTTCAGGCGTTATACTGGGCAGTTGGCATCTTTAACTTGGAAAAAATGAGCACCAGATAACTAAAGGCATTATTGAACACAACAAAATGATGGTGCACAAGCACGAATATTCCAAATCCTCCATGCCAAGTATATAGCTATCCAGATTCTCTACCCATTTCGAACACTAGAAACAGGCTTCCCTGAAAGGACCCTAAAGTTACTTTCATTTATAAAACGAAGCTATTCACGGATTATATGAGAGGAAATACATTCACTGAAAAGCCATAGATGAAAACCTTTTAATACTGCACAAAAATTTCAACCAATGGTTCATTTAGATCCAGCGAATTTGTTCATCATTTTTGCAAGTACAGGAGCTAACTTGGGATTCGCTTGGTGCTTGTCAGGATTACCTGGATTCTTCATCACTGCAAGAAAACCATCACCAGCAATGCATAAAAACAATCATCAAACATCATACAACAGGGTGGAATTCGCAAGCCAAGTACTGTGTTGTGCCTAGTTATTCATTGTGCAACCATTACTGGACTTCACAATCAGGGCTTGCATTTTTACCTAAGGTAGGTACATCTAATCCATGAATACTAAAAGCTAAAACTTGGTCCTGAAAGGGTACAATGTCCATGAAATTCATAAATATTATGGGGGGAGACTATTCAATCATCTTGCTGAAAGGGTACAATGTCCATGAAATTCATAAGCACTATGATGGGAGACTATTCACACATCTCCATCATTAAGTTAACTCCTAATAGGTATTACAAATTACCGCTGTTTTTCCTCTTTCACCAATGATTAGCACTATGACATCCAAGCCAACATAATAATGATTACTGAAACATTCAAAATTGTTAAGCCATAGGTGATCATATCTTATTATTTAATTTTGGACATTATTTGATAATTGGACCTAGTTGTCTGTATGTGAGACTCTTTACACAGAAGTTTAAAATCCTAATTAATATGGTATTTAGTATGTATATCCTATTGTAAGATAATGGTAATCTTCTAGAATTTTAACTTGATTATGGTGGCTGGATATATCCAAGTGATACTGTTGATCATGTTTGTGAGCTGAATGAGTTAAGATAGAAGTCCATTTGTTGCAAACTTCTTGGCTCATCACATCACCCTTGGCTGAAGGTTTTTGTGCTGCATTTTTACTGGAGTTGTCGTTCTTTTTGGAAGTCTAAGCAACTATTTTTCTAATGTGTGTTTAACGTGATTTGGTTGATGGTGTGCGGGAGTGTAGCTGCTATGTTTTCCTTTGCTCCTACGTGACTAAATTGGGTTGCATAATTATTGATGGCCAACTATGTTCTTTCCTATTCTTGAAAGGCTATTGAGGGCAATTTTGGCAGCTATTCTTTGGTGGTATTCACATGATTTTGGGTTGTGTTGTTAGGTTGTTTGTATGATTTTCTACAACTGGTTTGGTGGTTGTCCAGTGTTAGGTTGGTGGCTATTGTGAGTGACTTTGCAGCTATCTTTTTGTTGAAGTGGTGTGCAAAAGTTCTAAAAGTTTTTGTGATTTTTACAACTGTATTTTTGGGATTATTGCGATATCTTTGGCAGCTGATTTTTGATGATTCTATGCATCTTAGATAGCAGCGTTTTTTGTAGTGTTGCATGATTTTCAAGGCTTTCCAGATATTGGTTTTTGATTGAAAAACATTTAGGAGACGTGTGTTGTTGAAGCTGTATTTTTGGTGACATTTTGGTGATGAAACTTTTGTTCGATTGATGTTATTTTGATGATGTTGTGAGTAGGCTGATTGTGATTCTTCTCAATAGTTCATGACAGATATTGTTCTACCACTTCCCACACTTTCTACTGATGAAGCTACATATTTAAGGGAGTGCTTTTATCTCAAGTGTTTTTCTTTGTTTATATCTTTATTGATTTAATCACTTGAGTTGTTTAATTATCATCTTTATTATCAAACAATGTTGTGAAAATCCTCTATTGAGGTTAGTATGAGACGGTTGTACTATTGGGTGTGAAATACTTTCATGGGTTATGAGGACGAGGGATAGTGTCAAGGGTTGAGTGATGTTAGTTCGGTAAAGCCTTGTATAAAAACTATTGTCGTTAGTGAAAGTATTAAAATAGGTGAGGCCCCACAGAAATAAGCAAGGTATGTTAAACTGTGTTACCAAATCTCAGGTGTTGATTTGTGATTTTTTTATTATTTTTGTTTTTTTCAAAAATTTTATAGCGACCCCAACCATTCATAATTTGTGCGAAACTGCATTCTTTTGGTTTTACAGAAATGACCTAGGACAAAGAAACCTAGTGTCGATCCACAAGCCAAAAGGAGGATTTTGTTCCAGGGCTATATCCAACTGAATCGTATATTTCACAACCTTTTCTATAGGTACAAACAGTTCAAGAGTGAGATAGTCAGAACATCTACCTTCTGCCACAAGGCTTCCAATATAAATATTCTAAACACAAAAGACTTACAATCAATAAAATTAGCAAGATTATGCCATTGCAAATCATTATAGCATTGATTGGCCATAAATTAGCACTAGCCACACTAAGTTATTTCGGTATTGTTACACACCATATTGTATTGGTCAGAATTTTCCATTATAATGCCAACAAACTTATGGCTTCATCCACGTTCAAGGTTTCCATGAATTAAAACATATATTTCTCTGGAGTTATAAACGACACTTGTTAATTCCTTATTTGTCACCATTACTGAATACTTCACTCAATGAAGTGTTTTTTCGATCATATGAGTTGCAAGTTTCATTGGATACAAATTACAATAAGAAGGAAAAAGATATTAAACAAGTGGCCTGCATTATCACTATTTATTAATATTCTAAAGTAGTTTAGTCCATTTGACCCAATAGTGAAAGAGGTTCAAAGACTAGAAGTCTTCAAAGTTATTTGGCCAAAGAATTCATGTATATGAGAATCAATTGATAAGTCCCAGATTCAAGATTTCCAAACGGTTAATACATAATTTACATATGTCAAGAGGACAACTAGATAAAATATAAAGGACTAGACTAAAAGTTAGGAAATTATTTAAGTCGAATGTGGCAGTGAGAAAATGATGAAAGATAATTAAAAAAAACGTGGTTGAGCAGGCTGAAAGTTAAGCAGTTATAGGAGGCAAAATTCTAAAACATAGAAATTAAGAAAATAATGACAAGTAGTTAGCTAAAATATAGTAAAGTAGGTAGTTAGAGCACAAAGTCACATCCTACTAATATAGAGTACATACCCAAATATCCCGAGGATATTCAAGTGCATATCTTATGATAATGGTATGCTAGATCAAACCCAAATCTTAAATGGCGTCATAAACAAAATACAATACTTAAAAACCTCATCTCTTCATTTCATTTATAAAGGTTTACATAGAAGACATTAAAAACCAATATTTTCAACCTTTGAACACAAGTTCTACATGTCATATGTAAACTACTTAAAAACAACTACAACTCCTTAAATGTCAGTTGACAGACCTTTGAGTCATATCTTTATCCAAAATGTTCTTCTAGAAGATCTTAGAAATCTAGGTCTCTTGTCTTGTACCTAAAAATATCAACGTTGCAATTATGGACAAGTTTTGCGAACTTAATAAGCGAACCATCATTAATGATCTCACTCCAGGCAACACACATAAATATCATACAATCAACCAATTTTACAACATTTTCGAACACAATAAGACGTAATGAATGTCATACATATCACATACTTTCTTTCAGAACTTGAACAACCAAATCAATCACTTTAACATCATAACTTTAAAAAGGATTTCACAAACATATATTTCATTATCATAAATATACAAATGTAGATGCATGTGGGACTCTAGATTCGTTATTATTTTTTGTGACCGAGTGCCTTTCAAATACAAATACAGATACTGGCTCATTGGGCTTAGTCAGATACAGAAATCACGGAGCAAAGCTCTACATGTAGAATTCTAAGCTTAAAGCTCTTTCAGACTGGTTACTCTGATCACAACACCTTTAATTGATCATGCATTTAATGAAATGCATCAGAAAACAAAATATGTCATGAATAGCATTCACATATGATGCACAGTTAGAATCTTATATTCATCGAACCTCAGTCTATTATTTAACTTTTGTTGAGGATTCAGAAATCAATCAGAGTTTAGTAGCAAACAGATATCATTCAAATTTTAGATGCAAATAGAATACTTCCAATACATTCCCAAATATCAAACTCCTCGGGCCTTTAAAGTCAAGAATTCACATACAGATCGCAAACAGTTTAATAATTGGAAGTTAAACAGAATTAATCAATAAATCCTAGGAAGATCATCTAGGCTGACTCACAAATGCTCCCTTTAGCTTATTGCCTCAAAGTCCCGATAATGCCTAGAAGCAGTTGCTCATCGTGCTTCTTTATATGCAATCATAGATATTTATATGTCACTCATATACATTTCCATAAGAATAATCAGTCATAGATACATTTATGAATGTACCATGTATCATGCATGTTCAATGACAATTTTTTGAGTATGTTTCTTTAATACTCTTTATAAGGAATTACAACACCTTCAAAACATTCTTTTAATCCATAATACCCTTTTTTCACTTTAGTCCCTTCATTCAACATCAAATAAATTCATTTAAGAGCTCATTTAAACCTACATACCTCATATGGTAACATCTTTACTTGAATTAGGTTGAAAAATATCCAAACAAAACCCTTTTATAAAGCACAATCGTGACTTTTCTTTTTCCCTACAGAGTCGCGACCGTGCAGATGCATGATCCCGACTTCCATCATTCTTTCGCAGAGTGCAAGATCGCGACCTGCCATGTTTTCTTCCTTCTTTCTTGCCATTTTTTACCTAGAAATAAAATTTTTTAGGCAACACTTTCTTCTAATCAAATGTTCCTCTATGTCTTACGTTTCTAATGACATCAAATTCATACATTTTGGTTCAGTATCGTGTAAGTTATAATCATAATACTCCATACTATTTCTCATTCCTCAACAGAACACAACTTTCAACTTCAAGCCGAATTTCAAGACTCTTAGGACAGATTTCAAATTACATTCCTTCATAAAAAATGTATCCATATGTCTCTAGTTTACTCCAAATGAAAATCCATCCAATTTGGATAGATCAAGTTATGTCCAAAATACAGATGTATATCCAGTAAAATAACATATAACATACTCCAACACAATTCATTGTCGATGTTCTATTACTTCTCTATCATTTCTTTATCCTTTCACTTTGATGATTCGTTTATACCTCAATTTTCAGTTTAGTAATCTCTATACACAATTCAAAAGTTGATGAATAATCACAACACAAAAATAGAACCTAATTCATACTTTCATATATCACATTTTTTGCACTTCATTAATCTTCATTTAACTTCAATTATCACAATCCTTTATTCACTTTCTGCACTTTTTCTACTGATTTAACTCCTTCATCACTTTACTTATATCTCAGAAATTGCTTCGTCCTACACCACTCACGCATGCATCCATTCATCTTACTACACAATTTACGCATGCATCCATTTTTAAACATGAAAACATCATCAAAAGTCATTTACACTATATAAAACTCAAAGTATAACTTACTTGTCTTAAGCTTCACTCTCTTCAATAAAATTCCAAAAATGGGGGAAACAAATGAGAGATTTCGGCAACAATCGAAAACCCCGAATAGTTGAAGACTCTGCAAGGTGTATTAAGCAAACACCAAAGACATATGAATAAGCTAGGATTCAGTGATGGATAAGAAAGAAGGGAGGTTTTAGTGATGGAGAATTTCGGTGAAGCCAAAGAAAGGAGCTGCAGAAACCTATTTCCTAAATGACTAGGTGGCTCCATTATGCAATGCCATATGTCTCTCATGCACATCTTACATTTGTCTTCATGTGAAGCTACCAAATGTCACTTAACTATTGCTCCACTTGTCATACAGTAATTTGTCCAATTGTCACATATTCACTAGTCCATTTGGCACATTTCTATTTGTCTTTTATTTCTACATTTCTCCTATTTTAAAAATACCCCAAATTTTTGGTAAATTTCCAAAATATCCGAAATGTCTCTAACAAATGCGAAAACAATTATAATACACACCAATTCAATTTTCAAGACAATTAATTCCATAATTCACACTTTGATCACATTAAAATCACTTATACCTGAAAAATGTCAATGAATGCATGTACAATTATTTTCATGAGTGACAACATTATTCACATGCATGTGTATGTCATATAATGCATGAAATGCTCTTCTAAATTCTCAATAAACTCTCATATATAATATCCTAGGGTTCTAACCCTAATAATGGGATAATGATATGTTCCAATTCTCCCCTCCTTAAGAAATTTCGTACCCGAAATTCTTACCTGATTCATGAAATAGGTGGGGATATTGTTTTCTTATATGCTCTTCTGTTTCCCAAGTCACTTCCTCACTCAAGTGATTTTCCCAAAAGACTTTCACCAGTAGAATTTCCCGATTTCTCAACTATTCTGTCTGATATCCCACTATATTGATTGGCTCCTTAATATAACTCAGATTACTAACAATTTCAATCTTTTGAGCTGACAATACATGCATCGGATCAGATCTATACCTCTTAAGCATTCTTACATGAAAAACATTGTGTATCTGAGACATTTCACTCAGTAAGGCTAATTTGTACGCCCATGGTCCTATCCTCTCTATAATCTCATAAGGACCAATATACTTAGGGATCAACTTGCCCTTCTTGCCAAATCTCAACATTCTTTGCCAAAGGGAGACTCTCAGAAATATTTTATCTCCCACACTGTATTCCATATCCTTTCTGTGTTGATCGACATCACTCGTATATCTATCTTATGCTGCTTTTATTCGACTTCAGATCCATTTTATCTTTTCCACAATATCTTGTATCAATATTGGGCCTTTTATCATTCTCAAACCTTCCTCATCCCAATATGGAGGCGATCGATATTTTCTACCATACAATGCCACATAAGGTGCCATTCCAATACTGTTATGGTAGTGGTTGTTGTAAGCAAATTCAATCAAAGCTATATATTGAACCCAAGCCCGTTAATACTCCAATACACATGCTCTAAGCATTTCCTCAGCAGTCTTAATTGTCCTCTCACTTTGCCCATCAGTTTGAGGATGAAATGTAGTACTGAAGTTCAATCTCATACCCAAAACTGTCTGTAAGCTACTCTAAAATCTCGAGGTAAATATCCCTGTCCGACACAATGGACACTAGAACCCTATGTAATCTCACTACTTCATTCACATATCTCCGAGCTAATTGATCTAATGAGTTATTCTCTCTCACTGGCAAGAAATGAGCTGACTTGGTCAATATATCAACAATGACCCAAATGACATCAAGTTGCCTCGGAGTCCTCGGTAAGCCTATAATAAAATCCATCATGATTCTCTCCCATTTTCACTTTGAAATAGGCAATGATTGTAGCTTACTAACTACAGCTTGATGCTTTGCTTTGATCTATTGGCAAGTTAAACATTTAGCCGCATATTTAGCCACTTGATTTTCATCCCTGGCCACCAAAAATGTTGCTTTAACGTGTTATACATCTTGGTAGTACCAGGATGCATAGCATAAGCTACTATATGCGCTTCCTCTAGAATTTTCTTTCTCAATTCAGCCACATCAGGCACACGCAGCCTCTATTTTAACCACAATGTTTCATCTCTCAATTTAAATTCAAAATTTGTATTCATCTTAATTTTCTCAATCAGTTTCACCATTTTAGGATCTTTACTCTGAGTTCTTCTAATTCTATCATGCAACATCGGTCTCAACTTTAGTGTGGCTATCAATGCTTCATCTTGCCCTAATTTCAATTCAACATTCAATGCTGTTAATTAAACTAGGTTAAGCAACCTTGATAATTGTATTTGAGACACGTTGCTATTGGATTTCTTGCTTAATGCATCAGCTACCACACTAGTTTTGCCAGGATGATACTTAATTGTACAATCATAATCTTTCAACAATTCTATCCATCACCTCTGTCTCATATTCAAATCTTTCTGACTCAACAGATATTTCAAACTTTTATAATCAGTAAATACCTGAAAAGTTTCACCATATAAGTAGTGCATTCAAATCTTCAAAGCAAATACTACAGCGGTAAGTTCTAAATCATGTATCGAATAGTTCATCTCGTGAGACCTTAATTATCTCGATGCATAGGCTATCACCTTGCTATACTGCATCAACACACATACCAATCCTAGATGCGAAGCATCACTGTATACTATATAACTACCAGTTCCCGAAGGAATAGTCAACACCAGTGATGTAGTCAACCAATGTTTTAGTTCCTCAAAACTTCTTTGACAATTGTCATTCCATCTAAAAGGTACATTCTTTCTCAGAAGTTTTGTCAAAGGGGCTGAGATTAATGAAAGCCCCTTGATAAACCTTCTATAATAACCAGCTAATCCTAAGAAACTATGGATCTTAGTCACATTTCTTGGAGCTTCCCACTTCATCACTGTTTCTGTTTTCTTCGGGTTTACTTGTATACCATGTCTAGATACAATATGTCCCAAGAATACTACTTGATCAAGCAAAAATACACATTTACTGAACTTGGCATACAATTGCTTCTCCCTAATTATCTATAGAACCATCCTCAAATGTTCTGCATGTTCCTCTCTACCCTTCAAATAAAATAAAATATCATTAATAAACACAGTCACAAAGTGATCTAAATAACGTTGAAATACCTTATTCATGAAGGCCATAAAAGCTACCGAGGCATTAGTTAATTCAAACAACATCACCAAAAACTCGAAGTGTCCATATCTTATCCTAAATGCACTCTTTGGTACATTAGCCTCAACTATTTTCAACTGATAATATCCCGATCTCAAATCTCACTTTGTGAATACCTCATCTCCCTGTAACTGATCAAGCAAATCATCAATCCTCAGTAATGGGTACTTATTCTTAAATATTACCCGATTTAAATGTCGATAATCAATACATAACCTTAGAGTCCCATCCTTCTTTTTTACAAACAATACCGGAGCTCTCCAAGGTGACACAATGAGTCTAATAAAATCCTTTTCCAATAACTACTATAACTGGTCTTCAGTTCCTTCAATTCCACAGGTGCCATCCTATATGGAGGAATTGATATAGGAGCGGTACTTAGAACAAGATCAATGATAAACTTTGTCTCCCTTTCTGGGGGTAAACTTGGTAGTTAGGTAGGAAACACATCCAAGAAATCCCTAACAATAGGAATATCCTGAATGGTTAGTTCATTCTGGGTATCAACTACTTGGGCCAAATATGCCTCACATCTACCTCGGATTAATCTCAAAGCACTCATGAATGAAATTAGTCAGGCTAGCATTACCTGACTAACTCCTCGAAACACCACTCTTGGCTAATTAAGGGATTCAAGAACTACCTCCTTAGTATAATAGTTCATCACTGCCCTATGAGTAGTGAGCCAATCCATGCCTAAAATAATATATATTTCCTTTAACTGCAATACAATCAAATCAACTTCTAACTCTGCTTGATCAATCCGAACTATGTACCCCCTACATACCTCGCAAATTACTGTAGTACTTCCTACTGGAGTGCTCACCACTATTAACATTTCTCTCTTACAATACAGTCTAGATGCCAAATGCGGTGCGATGAATGAGTGTGTAGACCTTGGATCTACCAATGCAAATGCTTCAAAATTAAAAACATTCAACATACTTGCTACCACATCTGGGGAGTTCTGCGCCTCCTGTCTGGTAATGACATAAACCCTGGCCTGAGACTGCGACTGATTACTCTGCACTTTGGTCCTACTAATTGAGTTCTGCCTCTATATACAAATCTGATAGTGCTACTTTACTGTACAGTTGTCTCTGTCACTGTTCATCCTCTCATTACAGAATGTGGTCCCAAAGTCTCGGGACAATCTCTAATCTGATGCTTTACAGAGCCACAACAGAAATAAGCTCCCGATAACCTCCAACACTAACCACCATGCTTCTTACCATAATGTTCACAACCGGTGTCTGTTGTGACTGCCCTCTTAACACTGATCCTCTACTTATACCATTCTGAACAAATCCACCTCTTGGTCTAAACCTTGATTGTCTCAATCTAGTCTGGAATCGAGATGATCTGTTCTGGCATTTACTAAAGCTTCTGCCAGAATCAGCCCAAGATTTAACCTGCCTCTTCCCTCTAAACTTTTGTCTGTACTCTCCTTGACCATATTTTAACAACTGCTCAATTCTAAGTGAGGTTGCTCGTAACTATATGAAACTATTCAAATTAGAAATAACTAGCCTTGTTTTGATCTCCATGCTCAACCTGTCCTCAAACCGTCTACATTTGTCTTCCTCAGTTGGCGTCAATGCAGTTGCATACCTCATTAACTCATTAAATCTTATCTCATACTTTGCTATTGTGAGTTTGCCTTGCTTTAGATCCATAAATTCTTTCATCTTTTTGTCTAGATAAATTTTAGGCACACAATTCTCTCGAAACACCCTCAGAAAATCTTCCTAAGTCAAACTACAGGGTCTGGTGTTACTGCCTAGAACAGTCTTCCACCACTAGTATGCTGGGCCTTGTAGTAGTAAGACCATATAATCAAATCTCTCATCAGCCTCACAATCCATCTGGTTGAACACTCATTTAGTTCTCTCTAATCACCCTACAGCTTTAGCAGGGTCTGTATTTTCGTACAAGTCCACAGCTCCCTGTTTTCTTAGCTTATCGTATCTTCTTTCTCGCCTCTCCAAAATTCTCAGAGGCATTTGTGAAAACTTAGGTACAACGGACTCCCTATTGGCTCCTACAGACTCTATGTCAGCTGACTCTATAATTTGATCTCCTACAACAGATGACCTATAACAAAAATAATAGTGATTACTATCTGAATCTCTCACTCAATATTATGTATAAATGTCCTTATATGTCCCAATGGATGCCAAACCATGCTTTGATACCAAAAATTGTCGCATCCCACTACCATAGAGTACATACCTGAACATCCCGAGGATATTCAAGTACATATCCTATAACAATGGTATGTTAGATCAAACCTAAACTCTTAAATGGCATCATAAAGAAAATGCAATACTTAAAAACCTCATCTCTTCATTTTATTCATAAAGGTTTACGTAAAAGACATTAAAAACCAATATTTACAACCATTGTACACAAGTTCTACATATCGCATGTAAACTACTTAAAAACAACTACAACTCCTCAAATACCAGCTGATAGACCTTTGAGCCATATCTTTATCTAAAATGTTCTTCTAGAAGATCTTAGAAATCTAGATCTCCTATCTCGTACCTGAAAATATCAACGTTGAAATTTTGGATGAGATTTGCAAACTCAATGAGCCAACCATCATTAATGATCTCACTCTAGGAAAACATAAAAATATCATACAATCAACCAATTTCACAACATTTTCCAACACAATAAGACATAATGAATGTCATACACATAACATATATTCTTTTAGAATTTGAACAATCAAATCAATCACATTTTCATGGCATATCACTTTAACATCACAACTTCTGAAAGGATTTCACAACAATATATTTCATTATCATAAATATACAAATGAAGATGTATATGGGACTCCAGATTCGTTATTATTTGTTGTAACCGAGTGCCTTTCCAATATAGATATAGATAACCGCCCATTGGGCTCAGTCAGATATAGAAATCAAGGAGCAAAACTCTACATGCAGAATTCTGAGCTTAAAGCTCTTTCAGACTGGCTACTCTGATCACAATGCCTTTAACTGATCATGCATTTAATGAAATGCATCAGATAATAAAATATGCTATGAATAGCATTCATATATGATGCACAGACAGAATCTTATATTCATCGGACCTTAGTCCATCATTCAACTTTCATTGAGTATTCAGAAATCAATTAGAGCTCAGTAGTAAACAGATATCATTCAAATTTCAGATGCAAATATAACACTTCCAATACATTCCCAAATATCAAACTCCTTGGACCTTTAAAGTCTAGAATTCATATACAGATCACAAACAGTTCAATAATTGGAAGTTAAAAAAATTAATCAATCAATCTTAGGAA
>JAOQML010000008.1:11820555-11836455 GCA_027568935.1 Erythroxylum urbanii
ACTGTACCTGTCGGTAAATTTAGCGACGGAATATGTTGGACGGTCGGCAACGTTTCCGTTGATGTTACCGACGGATATGCTATTCGGTCGGTAATTTTACCGACGGTAAGAAATTGTTCGTCGGTGAATTTAGCTACGGTCGAATCACCGACGTTTTATTCCGTCGGTTTATTCCGTCGGTAAATATATTTACCGACGATATATTGCCTTTTTCCGTCGGTAATTGCCGTATGTAATTCACTATTTTCTTGTAGTGAAATTGTATTTTGGCAATCCATGTTACACCCACTAGTGACAGGATGATGAAAGGAGGAGGAATGACGATGATGGTGTATGGCGGCCTTCGGACGTCGCCAGCCATGCAACGTCGTATTATTTGTTTTTCTGGCGTGTCACGCTCCTCGGCTCATCGTCGTCATCCCATCACTACGATCCTCATCGTTCCGATGACTGTTGCGCACCTGGTTGCTTTCAGGTTGGAGCCGGGTCACACCGACCCGGCTAGAGGTTAAAGATAATGATTATGTTTTCTTAATTAATTAATTTTGTTAATGTTAGTAATTGTTGGGTTAATTAAGCACTTAGCCCATTTTGTTGTGATTTTAATTATAAAATCATTTTTGGTATTAATATTTTGTGAATATTAATTTTTAATTTCTATGTTTAATATTTGAATTACATTTGACATGTAAGTTATAATTGTTTAACTATTTGCACAAATTATATGTGGTTAATTGAAAATTGTGTGTATAAATTTATGATCATTATACATGGAAAATTAGATTAAATAATTTTGTGTATTGTTATTTGATTTATTTGCATTATTAATTACTTGATGCAAATATTTAGCCTTTATTTAAGTTTAAACTAATGTGAGTAATCTATATTATTTTAATTAATTGGGAGTAGCCACAACATCTCTGATAAATTAGGATTATGTATTTAGTTTTAAGATCACAATAAAACGTTAATTGTAATTAATCATACGTGATATGATAAAATCTACCCACAAGAATTTTGTTATATTTGTATGATTAATTAGGATAAAATATCGGATTATATTTCTTAATCTACCTACAAGAATTAGAAAAAGCAACATAATTCAACAGTTTTGTCATAAAGTTATAGATGAATCTAATTGAGTATAACTTTAGCCCACAGGCAAGTCTTATGTCACTAGATTCATATATTAAAAACATGATTTACATTGGTAAAGCATGCGTTATTGTTGGTCTCAGGTTATAAATAATAAGCATATATGTTTAAACTTGCAGTTACTTAGAATGTGAATATCTTTAATATTAAGTATGAAATTCCTGAATTGATGGGTGACAACTATAAGGTGTGGAATGAGAGAATTATACTTCATTTGGGCTGGATGGATATAGATTATGCTATTAGGAAAGATGAACCACCGCGTATAACTGAAATTAGCACTCTAGATGCTGTTGCTCTTTATAAAAAATGGGAGAGATCTAATCGTCTCTCCGTGATGTTCATAAAAACCAAAATATCTACTAATATTCGTAGTTCTGTCGAACAGCATAATAAAGTCAAGGATCTATTGAGGGCTAATGATGAGCAAATCGCCACATCTGATAAGGCCCTTATCAGCACCTTGATTATTCAGTTGTCATCTATTAAACTCACCGGGATAAAGGGCGTACGTGATCATATCATGCATATGCAGGCATGTTAACGGACCGGGCCGGGCTTGGGCTGTCCCCCAGCCCGGTTTTGGCCATGGTGACCCATAGGCTAAGATGGGCTAGTCTGCGGCCCGGCCCGTAGCTCGGACTGTTGTAGGTTGGGCCACGGGCGGCCTAACCATCCATTTGTTTTTTTAAATAAAAATTTCAAAACAACGTCGTTTTAGAAAAAAATGGGCAGGTCACGGGCCTGGCCGGGCCATGACCATGGTCGACCCATGGCCCCTGTGGCTCAGCCAACCCGGGCCAAAAAAGGGTTGGGCTGCGCCGAGCTATTTTTGTCATCCCTATGCATATGAGGGACATAGCAGCTCAACTGAAAGCCTTGAAGGTTACCATATCGAAATCTTTCCTGGTACATTACTTCTACGCACTCTGCCCCATTAATACGGTCTTTTCAAAGTCTTTTATAACACACATAAGGACAAGTGGTCGATCAATGAACTGTTAACCATCTATGTGCAAGAAGAGGAGAGGTTATTGATGGAAGAGGGTGAAAGGGTGAATTTGACTGTTTCAAGAAATAAAAGACAAGATGATGCCAAAAACAAGGGAAAAGGCAAAATTCCTCCTCAGTCCAATATAAAGAAACCATCAAAGTGTTTCTTCTGCAAGAAGAAGGGACACATGAAGAAAGAAATACTGTGCTAAAGTTAAGAACTAGCTCGAAAAGAAAGGTACTCCGTTTTCATTTGTTTGTTATGAATCTAATATGGTTAGTATTAATCATAACATATGGTGGATTGATTCTGGTTCTACAATCTATGTTTCAAATACCTTGCGGGGTATGTAAAACCTAAGAAAGCCGGTGGGAAGTGAACAATACATCTATTCAGGAAGCAAGACAAGTTCATATGTGGAAGTCATTGCCACTTACAATTTAGTTTTAAGCAAGTGGTTTTATTTTGTGTTTGGAAAAGGCCTTTTATGTTACAAATTTTTCTAGAAATTTGATTTTTGTATCAAGACTTGTACCTTTAGGTTTTTCCTTTAATTTTTTAGATTCTGGTTTTAGTTTATGTAATGGATTTGAAGTTATTAGTTATGGTACATTATTTGATGGTCTTTATTCCATTCAGTTACAAAATGATGATATCTATAATTCGATGCATGTCATTGCTGGGTTAAAATGAAGTGTTTTGAATGAGGAATCCTCTATGTTATAGCACCGTAGATTAGGACACATCTCCTTTGAGAGAATTAAGAGATTAGTAAATGAAGGGGTACTTAGTACTTTAAATTTTGCTGATTTTAAGACTTACATGGATTACATTTTGGGTAAGTAAACTAACAAGTCTAAAAGGGGTACAAAGAGGAGTACAAATTTGTTAGAAATCATACATACAGATATTTGTTATCTAGATATGGATGTAAATAGTCCGAAATACTTTATTATCTTCATAGACGATTATTCACGATATATGTATCTCTACTTACTTCATTCTAAGGACGAAGCTTTGGATGCCTTTAAAGTTTTTAAGACTGAAGTAGAGAATCAATGTGGAAAAGTAATTAAAATCAAGATGTAAGATAGAGGTGAAGAGTATTATGGTAGATACACACAGAGTGGACAAGCACCGGGTCCATTTACGAAATTTCTTCAGGAACACGGAATTATTGCCCAGTACACCATGTCTGGTTCTCTAGATCAGAATATTGGAAAGAAGAAACTGAACCTTCATGGAAATAGTGAGAAGTAACACAAAACTTCCTTAGTTCCTGTGGACTGAAGCTTCAAAGACGATTGTATATTAATTAAATCGAGTTCCAACCAAGGCTGCCTCAAAGAAACTTTTTGAGTTATTTAAGGGTTGAAAACTGAGTTTGAGGCTTATACGTGTTTGGGGATGCCCATCTAAAGTGAGAATTTACAAACTACAAGAGAAAAAACTAGACCCAAAGACTATTAGTGGGTATTTCATTGGATCTGTTGAAAGGTCCAAGGGGTATAGATTCTATTGTCCATTTCACAACACTAGGATTGTGGAATCAAGAAATGCAAAATTTCTTGAGAATGACTTGATCAATGGGAGTGGTCAATTTTAAGACATAGGTTTTGAAAAGGATCATTATGAAGTTCAGCTCTCTGGTTCAAGTAATAAATTAATTATTATTCACACCCCTCAAGTTGAAATGGGTGTTGGACAGCCAGTTACTAAAGTTCTACATGCTGTTAATACCAATCCAGTAGATCAAGTTGTAAATGAGGAACAACAAGAAATTGTTGAGCAACCGATTGAACAACAGGTTGAGCAGTAGGTTCTTCCAGAGGATGATGATAAAACATAGAGAAGATCTACCAGAGTTAGAAGGTCAGCAATTCCTAGTGATTATATAGTGTATCTATAAGAGTCAGACTATAACATTGGAGCTGAAAATGATCCTGAAACGTTTTCATAGGCCATGAGTTCTAAGGAGTCGGACTTATGATACGATGCTATGAAAGATGAAATGGATTCTATAGCATCTAACCAAGTCTGGGATCTCGTCGAGTTGCCCAATGGTGTGAAAGCCATTGGATGTAAATAAGTATTTAAGACAAAGAAAGACTCACGAGAGAACATTGAGAGACATAAGGCAAGACTTGTTGCCAAAGGGTTCATTCAGAGGGTAGGGATCAACTGCACGAAGACGTTTTCTCCTATATCTAAGAAAGATTCTCTCCGTGTAATCATGGCATTGGTAGCTCATTTTGATCTTAAGTTACATCAAATGGATATGAAAATGACATTCATCAATGGTGAACTAAAGGAAGAGATTTACATGAAAAAACCTGAAGGATTCTTCTCTAATGATAGTTAGCATTTAGTCTGCAAGCTTAATAAATTCATATATGGATTGAAACAAGCCTCCTAGTAGTGGTTTTTAAAATTTTATGAGGTTATCACTTCTTTTGGTTTTGAAGAGAATATAATGGATCAATGTTTATACCAAAAGGTTAGTGGGAGTAAGACTTGTTTTATTGTGTTATACGTGGATGATATTTTGCTTGTAATTAATGATAAGGGTTTGCTATATAAGGTGAAACAATTTCTCTCTAAGAATTTTGATATGAAAGATATGGGTAAGGCATCTTATGTCATTGGCATTAAGATCCATAGAGAAAGATCTCGAGACATTTTGGGTTTGTCTCAAGAAACCTATATCGACAAAATTTTAGAGAGATTTCGGATGAAAATTATACACTAAGTGTAGCACCCATCGTGAAAGGTGATAGATTCAATTTGAATCAATGCCCGAAAAATGATTTGGACGGAAACACATGGAGAACATTCTATATGCTTCAGCAATTGGAAGCCTTATATATGCTCAGGTCTGCACCAGACCTGACATCGCATATGCTGTTGGAATGTTAGGTAGATATCAGATTAACCTAGGTGTTGACCACTTGAAAGCTACAAGGAAGGTTATGAGATATCTTCAAGGCATAAAAGACTACATACTTATGTACAGGCGAACTGAGAACCTGGAAGTAGTTGGATTATCCGATTCAGACTTTGCTGGTTGCATTGATTCAAGAAAATCAACATTTGGTTATATTTTCATGGTAGTTGTTAGAGCTATATCTTGGAGAAGTGCCAAGCAAATCTTAATTGCTACTTTTACTATGAAAGTTGAGTTCGTATAATGTTTTGAGGCCACCTCGCATATTGTATGATTGAAGAGTTTTATATTTGGGCTTAGAGTTATTGATTCAATTTCTAAGCCGTAAAAGTTGTACTTTGACAACTCAGCTTGCGATCTTTATGACTAAAAATAATAAAAGTGTAAGGCGAAGTAAACATATCGACATTAAGTACTTAGCCATAAGAGAACGTATTAAGAAAAGGAAAGTTGTCATTGAGCAATTAGCATTGACTTGATGATTGTGGATCCTTTAACTAAAGGCATGCCACCTAAGGGTTTAAGGATCACGTAATGCGAATGAGACTTGGTTCCATAATGTGATTTCTATTGTACATTTATTGCTTCAATGGAACTCTCATTTAATTTGATGTTTTCTCATATAGTTTTGTGCACGTATATTTAATTGTTTAAAGAAATATCATTTAGTTTGGACCTAGAATAAACATATGGTTTATTCATTAAGTTTAATGGCACTTCATATATTGTAATATATGGAAGATAATACTCGCTATAAGAGGACCTATCGCCGTGATTCATATATTTATTTTCTTATTATGTTTGATGTTGGGTTAAATGGGCTAAGTGGGAGAATGTATGATTTTTCCCAAAATCTTGGGATATCCTACTGTTCAAAATATGGTCTATTTAATAGTTTAACTCATTAATCATACAAACGCCCATACATCATCATTTTCATCTTCTATGATGCGCAGAGATGATGAAGTGATAAAGATATATATTTTTAGGTACCTATCTTCGACTTCACGCAACAATAATTGAACATTATCGAATTGTAGAGATTAGAGGTTAAAAGATTCAAAAATTTTCTCATTTTGATCATGAGATGTTGCTAGACAGATCTTATAAGCAATTGTTGGAGGTATTAATTAATTTTTCTGTTATGCTTCCGCTTGCCAAATAGTCATTTATATAGCATGTAGTTTGATCATATGTAATGAGTTTCGTCTTTAAGATGCATGCTTCAGTTTTACCTTTTTGAACAATACTCGGATTAGAATTGAAAATAAAGTCATTTCCAATCACATCATCTATCTTAAACACAACCTGCATGAATTCCATTCAAATCAGATGGACAAAGGGAAGCTTCCATCCCATCAAAGCAAAATGTCACGCATCACATCCATATCATGTCACGCAACCCTTGCAAGCCTTCCTTGCTTCCTTACTCATGATTATGATAGGAAAAAAAAGTATTAGCAAACAAAACCTCTTTTTCAGTTTCCTACTCAGAGAAGCCATATCCAACACAAGAGCAACCCCTCTCAAAGCCAACATGGGTACGTGTTGAAACTCCGGAGAAACAAACAGAGAGAGTTGGTAACTATCCATATTTCCATCCTGTTCGAAACCGAAACAGCAGTGGTTTATTCTTTTGAATGGCGAGTGTTTTGAACGCTGGTTTTAATAAGCGCTTACGATAGCAACAAGTACACCACCCAAAGGCCAAAACCCTTTTTGGCTTTTTTTGCTTCTTTGTTCACAAAGTTTACGTTGCAACTTTAACAGAGAAAGGTGTATTTATTTGCAGGTGTCTAATGCTTTTCTTGCATGCCCGAGAGCAAAGAGAAAGATGCTTACTTGACCGGTTCCGGTCTCGTCTTTCATAATTAACTAAATCCCGCGAATAATTTCACTTTTTTGTTTATGTCATAAATGCCCTCTTGCTCGCACCTTTAACTGCCCTTATATACATCAATCGTTTTCCGTTTTTGCCCTTGGTTTTTAGACATAAATAATAAAGTCAGCATAAAATGTGTACCCTTATTTTGTTCCTTCTCGCTTATAGGTTAAGGGATTTTTTTTAATAGAGTGATTGATCTTTTGTCTATTTGCAGATTGCACCATGATTCCTTTTCTTTTTTCCTGTAAAAATGAGGATTTGAGATTCTTTTATAAATACCGCAATCAGGAGGAGGAAGTTTGATTCAATATTGTAGGATTTGTATGTTAGCATGTAATCATCTTTGTTTACTTTCATTAATTGATTTTTTTTTGGCCACAAGAATAAACTTATAACCAGCATATCAAGAATCTAACTTCTTGTGTAGCATGTTTGAGTGACAGATATTATGAATATGAGAAGTCATGGACCGACCATCATTGAAATCAAAATTTACCAAGCATAAATGCAAAAATTGACCTTGACACGCTATAGCCAGATTGATACCAATGTTCACGTTCATTATTGTGCCAAGAAGGATTGAAAAATGCTCAATGCAATTTCAATTTATATGATCGTAAGCCTAATCAAAAGGGAAGCTATACTTTTCGTTTTCAGTTTCACAAGCACATTTACAAATTAGAAATTAAAGAAACAAGAAAAACACCTTAATCAAATTATTTAATTTTCAAATTTTGCTACAATCTATACGCTAGTTATAAATGACAATCTAAGAAACTTCCAAATTTTATAACTACTATAAGATCACCCTTGCTTGCAATACAAATAGTTAAGAGGATCTCAAATCATCGATTATAAATATGAATATCATGATCTAAATTTTTTTTTGCATAAATTTTTGAGGTGTAAAATATGTCATATAAATTCAAATATTTCTCTATTAAATATACTATATTGAATATTTTTGCTCAGCTTATGTAATCAGTAGAACGGTGAATATAAAATTAATTAATATGATTTTTACTTTACCACCTTTTGACTTCTAACAGTCTGGTCATTTTCATTCGTTGATTCGTAGTAAAACTTGATTCATATATTTTTTAATCACCCTCAAATCTATTATTTAAAATTTTTAAATAAATAAATAAAATGATGTCAGCAAAACGTTTATTAACATTATCGACCGTTAAAAGAAACAAATTTTGTTTTATTTATTGCATGTTCACCACGTGTGACGTATTTTTAATTTGATTTGATTTTCATTTTGTTCTATATATTTGTGTTTTTAAATATGAAGAACATTGTTGTTTATGGTTAAACATGAAGAACACTCGGTAGAGCTTTGGCATGTGAATTTCTTAATAACAAGACGTTTGAAGATTGTAGAAACCCATGCTATCTGAATCATAAAGGAAAAGGTATGCATTTCGCTTCGTATGTAGTAGTATCTTTAACGTTTCATGCCCAATTTATGCTGAAATTTTCATATTATGCTTCTCATCTGAGAGCACTTTCCAAATTAGTTTATCTATCCTCGAAACTTATGTTTTCAGTTAATTTCACATAATAATTAATTTCTTATCAAATGAGACGGTCGCAGTGCAGAACTTCCTATTATTGCTTGATGATAGTGATTAAGTTTTGTTTCCCATTATAAGTAATGATCGTATTTCTCTTACTGCATTTTTTGTTGTTGTTGATAAGTTTGCTCCAGTAGTCAAACATGTTTATCCTCTAATTTTTCCGTTTTCTCCTTTAGTATGCAATGCTTTCCGTATTTGTTTTATATTTGCCATGTTAGTTCATTGTTTACATTATTTCGTTGACTCCTTTGTGCAATGCTTTAGACTTTTTTTTTTTCCAAAAAAACTTTAAGAAATGCTTTAGAGGTTGATAGAGTGTAAAACAGTTCGTTTGATTATTTGCGTTTGAAACAGTCTGGCCAAATTAAAAGTCTTCTCTCTAACTTTATACTCACTCATCTTATTTCTATTTTAACATCATAATTTGCTGTGGATTTAATATGTGTAAGTGTTTGTGTTTTGAATGTCTTAAATAAATTCTTTAATCAGAATGATATATAATTAGTGTTTCTTTTTCTATCGTTTAAAATTTTATCCTTAATTTTTTTTATTGTTATAGTCAAACAATTAGGTATAGTAAACTTATGATTCTAATAGTTTTTGTACCAAAGCATGGTGGTCGTACAATAAGGAAATTACACTGTTTGAAATTTCATTATCCTAATCCTAAGACGTGATTAAAAATTTTGAGCTTCTATTACTTATTGTTTAGTATTTAATTTCTATCATTTTCGTAAATTTTATTATGGATAATATAATATACGTATCAATTATCTACTATCTCCATGGAATTCATGTCTACTATTCAGTTTTATTTTACGAGTATAACTTTAACAAAATTATTCAAAATATTGATTATTTTATAGATTTGACATTTCTTCAACAATTCAGATTTACTATACAACACATATCCTGAATTGGAGAAAGTTACACGTTAAAATTAATGCATTTGTCAGACTAAAACAATCGATACAATATTAATACTCCAATTGACTCAACTCTTTTGCATATGTATTAAAAACAAGCATGGTTCACGGTTTCACATTTTTCACACAACTTTTAGTTCCGCCTTACCTTCTTGCCTGTACCGGAAAATTTATGTCTCATATGTTTCTCCTTGTCCTATGATTAATGGAAATTAAGAAATACATTTTTTCATGTTAAGGTGAAAGTTAAGATATTATCTAATTAGGAACTTGCCATAAATATTAGTGGTTGCAGTTCCAAATTTTTTTTAAAATGGTAAACATAGTATGATATTCTTGTATAGTTTGAAAGAAAAATATTATGTTAGCTTGAATTATTTACTCACAAGATATACATTCAGATTTTTCTAGCTTGATTGTCAAAGGAGGCAGGAGAAGAGATATTTTAATAAAAGCAGATTAGTGGATACAGCTTCTTAATTAAGATTACATCACATATATTAATGAAGCTAAAGAAAAACGAGAGCACAACTTGTCAGTTGTTTCACAAAAATCAGGAAAGGAAGATTCCTAAAGTTGAAAGTTTTCGTACATCATGCTCTAACAGCAATGTTTCTAACTTTAAGTGGGTTAGATTGCAATTAATAAGGAGATGGCGAGCAAAAGTGAAAGAAAAGGAAAAAAATTAGCACACTTGAACTGATAAGGAGGCAAGTGGAAAAAATGTAAAAATGGGGGGGCAAAAACAGGAAGAAGACTTCGTAACAACAAAGGGATAAATAAAACATTTGAAAAAGAAAAAGCTGGTATTTGGAACAGCCCATAGGAAATGCAGGCAACGGCCCCTGGTTTTCCTTTTTCCTCTGGGAAACCAACTCTATTTCTCTTTCAGCCTTGCCCTAGTAACCCCCTCCTGTCGCACATACCACTCCCGTTTATAATCCACAGCTCTTCACTGCAACAACGATGTATCTCTTCCCATCGCCACCATCTCTCTGTTCTATTATTCCTTCTTAACCCCCACCTTCCTTTTTCTTAAAAAAAAAAACATTCCTCTGTTTTTAGACAACCCCAGCTAACCTTTCCTTTTTATTTGTAATTGAACTCGGCTTTCCTCTACCCTCCCAAGTTTCCTCTGTTTCTCTCGAGTAGTAAAGCTTTCGACTTTGCTATCACCCAGATCGCAATTTTCTTTGTCTTAGCGTTTTTGATAATTCCCATCTTTGAATTACTGGTTTTTTAAACGCAATTTTGAGAATTACCCAATCGAGGTGTGTTGTGGCGGTAAATGGGGATTGAAACAAGTGTGGGGAATATCAAGAGGGAAAAGGGAAATTCAGAACTGGCGAAGAACAGGAATCAAGTTCAGGACCCGAGCTCCAATACGAGAGTAAATACGAGTAGCAGCGGAAAAAAGGGCCGGCGTCGCCTCCCCAGGAAGGGGTTGGTAGTGTCTCCGGTTCAGACGCTTTATGACACCTGCAAGGACGTTTTTACCTTCGGTGGAATTGGAGTTATCCCCTCCCCTGAAAGCATCGAAAAGCTGAGGACTGTTTTGGGTATTTTTTTTTTCTCTGTGTCTGTCTGTGCTTTTGCTTCTTGTGGTTTCGATTTTGTTGGGGCTGGTCTGATTTTAATGTTGAAAATGTGATTGACTCCGGATGGAAGAGTAGCAAAATTATTGAATTCCTTAGAATGCAGATGGTTATTAGTTAGTCTTTGCTGTTAGGTAGTTTCTTTAGGCGGATATTAATGTATCAGTATGAGCATTCTTGCTTTATACAGCAACTTGTATCTGACCTCTAGAATTGACATGTGACACCTAAGATATGTAGGTCTTGTGGTTCGGTCTATTCTGTTTGTCTTGGTTTTCATTTTTCATCTGATTCGTCTACGGATATGAACTTTTTGCTTTACTGTTCAAACGAAGTTTTCAAATGATAACTTGGGGGTTGGTAATCATTATTTTCTCTTATATTCCCTAAGGTAAAGAAAAGCATAGGTAGGTAGTCTTTTCTTTTCTCTTGCACATCCTGGTTGCTGTTTTGTAGGAGAAAGTAAGTAATCAAAATTCAGTTCTAAAACACTGACCGTTATATTCCTTTTCTTGTGTGATATTCGTAGTTTAGATTAATATCATAGGCTGTTACTTGCTGCATCGTTGTACCTCCAATTTTCTGTGGCTTACCCTATTTTGTTAAATCGGCTATGCCTACATGATCACATTCTTACCTGCATCGACATGGCCAAATACAGTATTGGAGTGCGGAAGCACAAAGTAACAAGAATGCCTCATCGTAACCATATCTCCAAACCCATTAGCAGCTATAGGTTACATGTTGCAGCAAACTTTATTGTTGATTCATAAAGACTTGTGTTCTTTCTTCCAGATGGCATTAAGGCGGCTGACTTTGATGTGAGTCCAAATATGCCATTGTTTTGTCAGAGTTCCACCCGGAGAACCCAGGCTATAGGGTACCTGCAAATCTATGAATGCAGCAAATTCTCGGTTTGTATTCTTCTTAGTGTTGCTTTCTTATTCCGTTTCATATTATTTCTATTGTTAGATTTTAGTTTGGGCTTGATAATTTCTTAATCCTAACAGATTGGCATCTTCTGCTTGCCACCCTCTGGTGTCATTCCACTCCATAACCATCCTGGAATGACTGTATTCAGCAAACTTCTTTTTGGCACGATGCACATTAAATCCTATGACTGGGTTGTGGAAAAACCTTCTGATGGTAAGCTTTATCTTTATCCTCTGTATAGCCTATGATGGTTACTAAAATTGAGAAAGGCGGGTTGAACTAAGTTGTGTCTTGGAAACAAAAGCATAAAACTTGGGTAATCTGTGTCTCTTTTTGAGTTCTCAGTTACATCATAAAAGGTTGTAAGGGGAGTGTTGAAAGCAAGTAGCGGGCTCAAGGATCTAAAGCTTCTTTCAAAAGCTGGATGCTGCATTCTTGACTGTGATAACAACTCCACCGTGAAATAATGAAGTTTGAATTCATTTTGTTTATCAGTATAATTGATTCAAAGTAGTATATGAATTATATTTAGAGATCTGAACAAAAGCTGTTGAAACATTTCGATAAAAATTGTCTACAAGCTAATACAACTCGGAAGATTTTTAGAATTGCAAACCTAAATTGAATGCACTAATTAATCCTGATAGAGTTGACCCAACTGACTGTCTTTTAAAAACTTGCCGTTATATAGTAAATCATGATGATGCTTTGACTGGTGGAGTTGAATTTCTCGATGTCGTTAGTCTTTGTAAGACTACAATATGATGGGAAGGTTTTAGGAAACTTATTAGTTTTGTTATAGCAGTGAAACATCCCGAAATCCAGGAACCTGAAGTGCAACAACCGGAAGTTCAAGAACTTGAAGTGAAGCAGTCTGAAGTTGAGCAATCTGAACCGAAAAAGACCAAGGTCCAGCAGCCTGGAGTTCGTTTAGCCAAGGTCAAGGTCGACTCTGACTTCACTGCTCCTTGCAACACGTCCATCCTGTATCCTGCTGACGGAGGTAACATGCACTGCTTCACAGCTTTGACAGCATGTGCAGTGCTTGATGTGCTTGGTCCTCCTTACAATGATTCTGAAGGCAGGCATTGCACTTACTACTTGGACTTCCCTTATGCAAATTTCTCAGGTACCATCCTAGTCTGGCTCTCCATTGATTCAACAATTTGGAAATTTCTAAATATTCAATGCACAAGTTTTTCACACAGTATTTGCCTCTGAAAAATCAGTTGATGGAGTGTCAGTGCCAGTAGAGGAGAGGGACAGTCATGCATGGCTTCAGGAAAGGGAGAAACCTGAGGATTTGGCTTTTATTGGTGAACGGTACAATGGACCAAAAATCCTGGAGTAGTGAACCTGACTTGTCTCAGTGCTACTGCATACTTTGTCAGCAGACAAGGACTAGGGTTGTCTGTTGCCTTCGCTGTGATCTTCTGGTTTTCGTTTGGACTTTCTTTTCCTTTTTCTACTGGGACATGAAGCAGTAGCAACGTCTTTTCGCTCAATAGTTCCTGTATATAAAAAGCAAAAGTAAAAAGGGGACAAAGAGTGTTGTAAGTGCACCGGAAAAGGATTCATAGCTCAATGAGTAAATATAGCAACTTAAAAAGTGAACCTTTTTGTCATGATCACCTGTTCCCGTGACTTCCATTCTCTATAATGTTGGCTTGATTCACTCGCATCCCAGAGCTGACGCACACATTTTGAGGGTTGCTTTATAAGTGATCCTGATGACATGACAGAATCTGTAGGATACATCTGTAGACGTCCCCTTAAGTCCGATGATAATGTGCTCTACATAAGAACGTTACCCTTCTGAGTAACAGGTGATGAAAAAGACATTTGGTCTTCTCTTGCGAGCTTTCCAAATTCCCAGATATCCCAACATTATTCGGTTGGTACTACCCACCCCAACCGTTTAACCGGTTTTCAAAGGCTATTGTCGTGGCCTGCCTTGCCTTGCCTCCAAGAGTTGTCTGTACGGTTGTCGCAAGCTTATACGCACAAAAACAAGTCTATTCGTTAATAGTACATTCGGTTGGGGGAAAACAAAAAGATCGTGATTATTTTTTAATTTTACAATGATTGAGAGAAAAGAAAATGATAAAAATATGAAAAGGTTGACATTCCCACCTTTGTTTATCGACAGCCTTCACAGAACGGCTGATAGTAATCTATCAAGAAATGGCTGAAAAGTAAGATGTTCTTTACCTCCTTTAATTGCTCTCTTTATACAGGTATTATGTGGAAGAATTGGAATTTTAATAATATAACCCTACCATGATATTTGGATTGATGCAAATGTTGTATTAACGTCATTTCTTTTCTTGACATGTATTCCAAAATGAGTTGTAATGTCATTTAGGTACCATGTTGTGATTTTTCTTGCATTAGTGATAAATAGGCATGGTTCTTATTCTATTTATTTCTTTTATATTTTTTATTTGAAAGTTATCAATACTTAATTTTCATTTATTTTTAGTTTTTATCCAAATTCTTTATATTTTAAATTTTCATAAGTTATATCATCATATAATACAAGTCCAATCATATATTTAATTTCACTTGATGAATTTAGTTTTCGATTTTTGTACCATTGCATTATATTAAACCTAATTTGAATCTTAATTATAAATAAAGAGCATTTATTTAACTTTAATTTTTGTATAATCATATCTATTTAACTTTAAATACACATAATCATATTTGTTTAACATTGTTTAATTTAAATCCAGTAGAGACGGAGTATGAAAAAGGCTGAAAATAGAGCAACACGAGAGACAATGGAGGCAGAAAAAAAGACTACGACATAAAATAGAAAATGAGGAGAAGAGCTCGGCAACGGGGAAAAGTTAAAGAAAAACTAATAAAGGGAAGAGAGAGCACCGACTGGAAGACGAAGAGAAAGATAGTAAAAGAAACATAATCCAGAGAATAAACAAAAGGAATGAGAGAGATAGCAAAGAGACCCAAAAAAGATGCACAACAGAAGGAATGAGCATGTAAAAAACAAACACAGGAAAAAACAAAGGAACGACAACCAGAAAACAACAGCTGGAAAGAACCAGGGGAGCACCAAAGTTAGAGCCAAGAATCGTGTGTAAGTTTTTTCCGTACCTTCTTACTATTCCTACTCACAAGATTATGGTCCAATTAATGCATTAACCCTTCAGCATGCACATGTTATTGCCCATGCTTCTGAGCTTCCTCCTCTGTGACAAGCAGAAGAGATGAAGTGTTTTTATATGTTTGAGTCCCTATCCTCTTTTTCATGTAACAAGCTTACACCATCGCATTGTGAGAAGAGAGGCTAGAAGATTCAAACACAGAGACGTTGAGGATCATCGGTGGAGCAATGGCTGGAGGTATTTTATTTCGGTTGTGCTTCCATTGCTATATATGCATGATTAATATGCATGTGTCTCACGTAAAATGATGTTATATGAGATGTATGTTGTGTTTGTTATGTATTTATATTTGGTATCGGAGCGTCAGTGATGTCTCTGCCTTGCTTATGAACTGTGGAAAAATTGTCCTTGTTATGCTCTATTCTCGTTGTTTTTCGTCTGTAAGAGAGGAGCTTAAAGTTGTTGAATAATTCGACATTTTTTTTGTACATAATGGACGTGAGAGTTGTGTTTTAATTTGCCATGGATCACCAAACAGTGATTGGACTGTGGGGAGAGGAGGGAGGATGATGATGGCTTCGGATGTTGCCATCCATGCAGCATCGCATGGTCGGTTTTCCGACTTCTCGTGCACGTTGCCTGGTCGTTGTCGTCCCATCAACAACCCTCATCCATCCTCTGGCGTCTCCTGTTCATCTGTTGCATCAGGGCTCCGTCGGGTTGCAGCCGGGTCACACCGACCCTGCTGGAGGTTGAA
>JAOQML010000008.1:11850455-11879545 GCA_027568935.1 Erythroxylum urbanii
TATTCATGTTCTTATAAGTTTTTTAAATTCATGTTCTCTTAAATCATTTTACACATAAATAGCTAATACTAAACAACTAATTTTACTAAACATTTTTAATAAATAGCTAATGTTATCCGCTGGACAAATCAGCTGATATAATTAGCTATCAGCTAATCGCAAATAGAAGCAGCTAATAGCTAATGCAATCAGCTGTTTACCAAAAAGGGCCATAATGGCCTAAGAAATGGAGTATGTAATTGGGAAGGGAATACAAACCAACTTTCGGATTGGTAACTGGATAGATTTGGACCACTATGTCACCAACCTTCATTTAATGCACCAAATCACCCCCTTCTCTTAAATAGGAAAGTTAAAATAATGATCAGGGATAATCAATGGTTTTATCCATCACAAGCATTAGGAGGCCTCATGCCCCATTTTCCTAACTATCCTTCGAATCAATCTAAACCTAATAAGGTAGTTTGGCCCAGGGGACCTTCAAGAAGTTTCATAAATGCCTCATAGACAGTCCTGTTCTCTAAAAAATACACCAAACACTCAATCATACTATGGATGGCTATAAAAAAATAGGCTTTTTACATTAGATATGATGCCTTAGAAAGGTTCTAATCAATGTATCATAAGCTAATCCCATCCAGAAAATAGAGACCATATGTTATTCATTTGTGACTATTCTCTTAAAATCTAGAAAAGTATATTAAGATTTAATTTGCAGATTATTCCCCTAACCACTAAGGAAGCAATAGATTGGTTTCTGATAATAAAGCGTAAACTCAAAAACACTAGTGACCTTACTATATTCAAAGTTGTCAATCAACTAATTAGTATATGATTTATGGAAAGAAAGGAATCAACAGGTATGCATAAAACAAGAATTTAGAATCTTAACAAGGATATATTTCTTAATATTAGAGAATAATTGATTATCAAGAAATTAAATTACAGTTGCAATTAGAGATTAAAGAATAACTAGTGTCTTAATTAGCAAAAAGAAAAAAAAAGCAATGACATTACACTCAAAGGATACAATTAATGATAAAAGTATTCATTAATATAAGGCATATAATTTTAGAGCCCTAATAAGTTATAAAGAAGTACCAATCATGTTTGCAATCTAGTCTTCAAGTAGATTCAAAGGCAAAAAAATATCCGAAGAACATATTGAAGAAAGTAATCTCAAAAGCCCTATCAATCCTAAGAAAAGATCCTATAGGGAATATAAAGGGATCTACAAGATCGAGCTAACTCAGCATTAATTAAAAAAGGGGATCATAACTCATCTATTTTAAGGAATCTTCTTCAACGATCAAAGAAGACCTTCAACACAATCCTAAGAGAAGAACTCAAAACATTAATAGCATCCTTTAGGAGCAACTGAGTGGTTAGGCCATTCTAGAAGCAAGCCAGCCCCATTAGCTAAGAGCAGAGAGAAAAGATGGCAACATAATGCGAATAGAACATATAGAATGAGTTTCAGATCAATTTGGGGACACATGAGTCGAGACTAGCAGAAGGGAAGCATATTTTTGGAATAGCCACATTTAGCTTTATTAGCCTTTTGAATTAACATTGTATTAGGACATTTTAAGGCAAAAATCTACCTATTTGGAAATAAAATCAATTAATTTCCAAAAAAATGTGATCAATAAAATTTCTTTCACTTTTCCTTAATTTTCTATTTGTGGTTCATATTTTATAATAAATCTAAGCCATTAAGTTATCATTCACATAAAATGATCCCAACATAGGGAAATTTGTTTCATAACAAAGAATAATGCAACTTGACACCAAAGCATCTTAATCATGATAGCATGCAAAATGGTCAAAAGCAAATTCATTTTGAAATAATTGTTTAAATTATCTTTGTTTTGTTATTTTTCAAATTAGTCTAAGTTATTTTGCTTATTTCATTTATTAATAGGACATTTTTATATTAAATCAAGTATTTAGAACATAAATTAAAGATAATTAGTTTTATTTTTATACGATTACTATATATCATTATCCGAGTGCCTTTAAGTATGGTAGAAAGTCATGATCTGACTTAAGTTAACTGAGGCTTATTGAAACATCATTATTTTTGTTAACTTGAGTGTGTTCAAGTCTTGTGGTCTGAAATTGACCAAACCTTAAGTCATATTCAGGCCTCCATTGTCATCCTTAAGTGCTTTATTATAGAAACATAATCTCTAGAATTTTTTTCTTTCTTATATTACAAGGTCAATTTATAGTTATAATAATTTCTATACCATTTTGTCATGTGTTTATGTATACATTTATACGTAACTTCTAAAACAGAAAAAGGTAATTAATACCATATTGAAAATTTTGTCTTATATATTAGTTGCTAACTCAAATGAACGTGGAGACCAATTCTGAGCTAATTTCTAAATTATCTCGAAGGAGAATAGTCAATGGTTTTTGGTTAAACATAAATTTATAAGTAATTAAAATTTGTATCCTAGATTTAGGATGTGGAGCGTTAGGCTTTTGATCATAAAGAATACTTCAACTAATGCATGACTGTACATAATTGTTTACATCCTATGGCTATCAAATAATAACAGAACTTACTAACATTGTAATGAATTAGATGCTCATAATTGACGGGCTCTTTCTTTTAAAAGTAGGAAAAGTCTAGAGAAAAAGTACTAAAAATATTGGTTGGTTTCCCATCATCCATCTATCCCCTAATATGTGAGAACATTTTTTATTGATCAAGTCTAGAACATATTGTACAATGAACACCAGTGAATAATCAACGATCAATTCATCGTGGAAATATTTACAGTATAAAATTTCTGTTCGTTTGTGTTATATAGAATACTAACTAAACAACATTCATTCAGTACTTTTATGAATATTGAATTCGTCGTTTATCTAACTAGAGGAATCCATACGCTACCAAAACTTTTCTTATGGCGGAACATTAGTTGAAGCTGGAATATTTAATCTTTTGAGCACTTAATTCATAAGTAAACTGAGTTTAACTATCAAGAGCATTAGCAATTGAGAGGGACTAATTAGTAGTTCTCAATTTACATATATAAATTCTACACACACAAACACGCGCGTGCACACACACACGAATTTAAGAAAAAAGAGAACTTTTGTATTAATTTTTTAAAGTTTATTGTTATTTGCCAAAATATTGATGTTTGAATTCCAGGGCCTTCCACATAAGCATGAAACTTCTTCCTTACATATTGATGATGTTGAAGCCCACAAATATAATTTAGATTAGTGTTTATATACTATAAAGTTATTGGACAATCTTAAAATAGATTCTTATATGTTAAGATTTTGGTCATACAATGAACAGTTGCTCTTGGATTAATATTAGAAGATATGTGAATTCTTGAATATAAGCGATACACACCAATAACAAGCTTTTGTAGTCAGGCCTAATACTAAAAAAATCCGAAAGCAGATATACCTTGCGATGGAAGTTTACAAGCCTCTTAACGACTTAAACTACAAACTCCCATTGGACTTCTAATAATTTTGCATAGGGAGCAAGTTTGGTAGCAGACAGTACTTTTATCCTAGAAGTGTTATGAAAGCAGTTACCAGCTAGGTTCAAAACGTCAAATTTTGGACACATGTAATAGGATGAAGGTACAAAAAGAATAATCTTTTTACATAAAGAAACAAACATCATAAAATGTAAAGCATTCTTGTTCATACTGATGGGGCCAACAAGGTTGTGGTTTCAAAGTATTAACCTCAAGTTGATCTTATTGTGCTAACAACTTGCATCCATGTTCATATCCTGTTTTACTAGAAATATGCATAGGTTAAGGGATTCTACCTATGAATTTTTGTCACTCAGGGTAATTTAAGAAAGCCTCATAAACTACTACTTATAGCATAATAAGTCACCAAGATATTAAATATTTATGCAAGAATTATGGCAATGGTCGCTATTCAAATGGATTAAGGCTTAGTCAGTCGTTTCAGAATTTGATGTAGAAAAAGAGACCACATGGCTTCAAGGAAGCACTTGTTAAAGCTTAGAAATACTTAGACCTTAAGGATGCAAAGGAGAAATTAAGGGTGATGAAAAGTCCCAATCATAAAAAAAGAGTGGAGAATAACTTTTCATTTGTGAAATAAGAAGAAAACCAAGAAAAGAACAACATGGAGAAAAAGGAAAAATAAAAAGCAAACATATAGTATTCAAGTTTAACTCGCCCTTGTCTAAAGTTGTGGGTTATATATTAAGTAATAATATGACAAACAGGCTTAGAAGAAAGATCACTATCACCTAAAAAATAAATAAAGTTAGTTAAGTAGAACTCACTATCATAAGACCAAACACATTTGGGTTAAAATGACTTTGAATTTGCTCAACAAGCCTAACAATAAACAAAACTTTAGTTTATTCTTATAACAACGGAAGGAAACAATTAAGTTCAAAACATGTACTTAATATTTTTAACAAGAGATTTAATTTGTTCATCTAATCAAATAAAAAATTGCATGTAAAATATCATACATATAAAATATACACTTCAACATGCATATCATATCAAACATATATTTAAAAATGTAACCTATGTGCTCATAATCAAATTATATGCGTTAACATTAAGTTTCATTTGATTCTAGATATTAATCTTCATAATCTAAAATAATATTTCTAGCTCCTTTGAAAAATTAAATTAATTTAAATTTATTGATTCCTAGGGGGCCATTTGGTTTCACGTTTGTTTTTTTGTTGTGGTTTTTAGTTTTTATATTCCATTTTTTGGCTTATTTTTTAATTAAAAACAAAAAATGTTTGGTTGAGATTTGTAATATAAAAACTGAAAACAAAAACTTGTTTGATTGGAATTTGTAATAAAAAACTAAAAACAAAAACATGTTTGATTTTATAATCATATTTCTATTATTTTAATTATACTCTTATGTTAATTATTTGAATATAATATATTATGTTTTTAAAATAAATAATTTTCATTATTGTTAGAAATAAAATATATGCATATTTATATAATTAAAGAAATATGCACGTTAATTTTATATAATAAAATTTTATAAATTAGAAAATTACATTAAGTCATTCTAATTAATAAAAAATGTCCATTATATTATAATTCTTTAAAACATGATAGTATGAACCCCTTGTACGTAATCACCAACAACATCTTCACTTGTCTTGTTCTTTCCAAGGTTTACGTTAAGGATGGCAGGACTGGATTTTCCTCCATGTTCAGCTTCATCATTAGAGGAAGATGAACTGGTTGATGTTTTCAATTTTCTTTTCCTATGTTGAGCACCCGATCTCTTTGCAATAACTACTATGCCTTCACTATTAAATCCACATCGATTGATGTTTACTCTAGCCACCATAAACAAGCAACAACTTAGTTTCAAAACATCTAAGGATGTCAATAGGTCAGGCTAGGCCGTAGACCAGTGCCAGATGGGCCACGAGTGGGCCGAATATATATATATTTTAAAAAACTTCAACAAGGGCGTCGTTTTCGACAAAACAATGTCATTTTTAAAGTTATGATAGGGCCACAGGTTGAGCTAGGCTGACTCATGCTCCTCTCGACCTCAGCCTATGGCCCAATCAGTCCGACAAATTTTGGCCAGTGGCCCAATTAACTCGGGCCAAAATTGACATCCCTAAAAACATCATTCTAGATTCCAAAATAGGAAAAGTTAATCACTTTCACAACTACAAGAACTTATGGTTACAATAATAGAAGACCATTTTCTCACCCTTCCTGGTGCAATCTAAGATAAGTGGCTTTAGGCTACCCTTTTGTGGAAAACGGGTTACTATTGTTGTAATGGCTTCTAAAAAATGATAACAAAATAAACTAGTGGAACAAATCAAAAACCAAAAATAATGAAATACAAATTAAGATTACAAAGTTCAATACTTGCTCTACTAGTCACATAGTCTCTCTCCATTAGCAGCATTAAAACCAAATTGGTTCTTATTCAAGCTCTATATACCTGACTGGTCATCCCAATTAAAGTAAAAAAATCATATGTTTATGCTTTTGAATTATATGGAACACATGACTTGAGTTTTCATAAATGGTATACATAGCTGAAGTCAACAATTTGACAAGAATGGTCCAAAGGGATAAAAGCAATAGATTTAGGGAAACTAGGGGAAAAAACAAAATCTCTCTATATTCATTCAACACTTAAATCATAATATTAAAAACAACTATACAGTCCAACCTCTCATCTTTCATTATTCCTTGGGACGTAAGTTAAGCATCAGAGCACTATCAACAAAAACATAAATTACTCCCTAAAGCACTTGTATAACACCTACACATCATTATCATCATCAACATTGTGAATGGAAAAGAACGTATACAACCCCAATTTTCTGATTATATTATAAATGATCAACAATTTAATGCAATAGCATCTGAAGCACAAAGGTCACGATCATAGAGAATTGCATTGTTAAATTTTATCTGTAACTATCTATTAATGAAAGAAGAAAGGAACAAACAAAGGAATTTAAGAATGCCCTTGAAATGTGGTCAATGACACAGATAGCAACCAACTCATAGGCATCAATCAACTATTATAAAACATGATGAAATTATATAATTAGGTTTAGCTTTGGTACTTTGTTGAAGTTTTAAAAGTTTCAATCTATGAGAGCAGTGTTTACCTTACCCATCTCTAAGTAAATAATAGCACGATTAGTTAAGTAAGAAATATCCTCATCATCAAGCTCCAATACCTTTGTATAATGCTTAATCCCAATCTCAAAATCTTTCTTTTTTATAAAACCTCAATCCCTTGTCAAATGCTACCTCCTTGATTTTTGTTTCTGACAAGCCAATTATAGATGGGCCTTTTCCTTTTATGGAGTCACTAACCACTTATTTTTTTTAGGGTAGTTCAAGCCCCTAATGTTCCAAGAGATGATCATTGTTTAAAAGGGCTTGATAGGCACTTTCCTTACTGCTTCCTACTAGATTTCTTCCTGAAGTTTTGTATTAAGGTAAACTCCTTTTGCCTATTTTTTAAACTATTAGAAGTATCTAATTCTGAATGTCTTTAATGGGTGGGGGGATTGCTAACCTCATTAAACACTACAACAGAAGAGAGTTTTGGCAACGATTAGTTTTGTCATTGAAAGATATAATATTGTCGTAAAACATGTTTTGCAACGGCAAAAAATTGTCAAACCAGTAGTTGCGAAAGCCTGGAAGCAAATAATTATTTGCGATGCTTTCATAGTTTCGTCGCCCAACTAATTTTGCTACGATCAATAGTTTGTCGCAAAACATAATAGGTGAGGAAATAAAAAATTGTCATAAATAACGTGTTGCACTGTTTCGTTTTGGTGGGTAAAGATAATTAGCTTTGTATATATTTAACTGACGATTTTTTTTGCGTAGTAGAATATATTTAACTACATTTTTGTAAACGTAGCTAAAGCTTATTAGAAACGTTTTAGGAAATGTAGGTAAAAAAATTTTGTGACAATTTTGTATTTGTAGCTAAAAGGTTTTGGTGACGAATTTTTATTTTAGTTTATACTTTCCTATTACCAATTTATTACTTAATTATAATTATTAATAACATTTTTAATTCATGTTATTGTTTTTAGCATGGTTTGAATTATAATTAAGTCACTTTTTGAATTATTGTTGGTGACATTGTTTAAATAATAATTAAGTAAAATAAAATAAAAATGTTTCATAATTAAAAATTAAATGTTTTTTATACAAAATAAATTGTAATTAAATGTTAATTACAAAATTTAAGAAAAAATTTATGGACAAACTAAGACTCCTCATCTTCACTATTATTTACATAGTTTGACCCAAGTAATTGTTTGACTATCTTTTTAAGCTTGGTCAACTCTCTTTCAGTACGATCTAATTTTTGCTCATTACATTATAATTTTTCTTCAATACGATTTAACTTTTTTTCATTATATTGTAACTGATCCTTAAATGACCAGTTTTTCTCTTGAAGCGTCGTTACATAAATTAGTCGAGATGATAATGAACCAATTAGCTTAGGGCTATGCCCAAGACCTTTGATATACCCCGATCTTGTACTAGGACATTGTTGCAAATGCCATCCATATTGGGCTCATTCCCATCAGACAGTGATCTCTCCAACAACTCTTGCATCTTGTCCTAAAATATAAAACACAAAATGGAGATGTAATTCAAATATTATTAGTTAGTATTATATAAATAAATAAACTGTAAAATTAAAATTTTTATACTTACATAATTATTTTGGGATTCTTCAGACGTCCAGCCTTCACCTTCCTTCTAGAGTCTCAGTTTGTATAGTGTGATCCTATCACACTATTGTCCATGTAGTTGAGTCTATTATATGAATTTAAAAAATTGAAACACAAAAGATTACATTGTATTAACTAATATAATGATAACTTCTAAACAAAGAACTTACATATTCGTGTCGTACGACAAAAAATGATTTGGAGTCGGTGTTGTAAGGAGTTTTCATTTTTGCTCTGTTAACCTTGGCTTTCTCACATTTTTCCTAAATAAAGAAAAGAACTATTCATTAAATGTAAAAACAACATTAATGGAAGGACATGTGAAGATAAATAAGATAAACCTTATCTTTTGCAGAGGCCCAATAATCACACATTTCACTCAGTAACTCTTTCTGGAATATGTCTCATTGCCTCCTCATTCGAAGGAAAAGACTTTTAGTATTTATGAAGTAGATAACGATGATCCTGATCCTTCGCCCTTTTTTTTCAACAGTGAAGTCACACAACTTGAAAATTCAAGATTCTCGATATCGATAATATTGAGTTTCATCTGTGCACAACACATATAAGTTAAATTACTTTTTAAATAAGCAAAACAAAATTGCATATAATAAAATGAATTGAAAAATTATTGAAACTTTGTCCAAAGCATTTTTGTAGTAAGTTATCTTCTTTCAATTGCTTGGCATACTGAAGGCAGACAATTTATTCCTTACAACGACTCCTAGCTCACTGGATAATTTTACTGATTGGATCTTGTCAATAGGACGACGTTGCGTAAAGTCAATATGCACTGACAACTTACTATTCATTGCAAAATTCATACGTTGCAACTCAGAACCTTTAGTGATACCTCTACTTGTTTTTCTTATGCCGATATTGGAACCTGACAACAAAAGAATAATGATAAGAAAAAACACATTAAATATGTCAATATATATTTGAGCATAATTTTAATTGATCTGGTTGTTATGGGAGATGAACATCTTTGGTAATTGCCACCCTCTTTCCCTTATGTCTACCAGGTCCCATTATATTGAATATCTATAAATGAAATATCAACATAATGCATAATCTTTACTTAAAAATCAACATTCCATATGAATATAAGTTAAACATGAACATTTCGCAACTTGCTTAGGTTAAACATCAAAGTTTTGCAAAAAATGCAAGTCAAAACTAAACATTTCACATAAACGTAACTGAAACACTGACATTTTACTGAAACAAAACTCAAATAGACAACAACATTCCGTATGACAAAACTAACCTAAACACAAACATTTCGCATAACATAGCTTAAACACCAATATCTGGTGACGATAACATAACTCAAACATACACTAACGTTTTACATAACATAACTCAAATACCAACTAACATTCTACATAACATAACTTAAATACCAAATAACATTCTGCATAACATAACTCAACATCATGAATCTAAAAAAACATAACTAGAAAACACATGAAAACATACACCAACATTCCGCGTAATATAATGAAATCTCCAACATTCGGCATAAACATAAGTAAAACATCAACAATAAGCATTAAGATAATTGACATATCAATTTTACATATTGACATAACTCAAACATTAACATAACATTTGAAAGAATATAAACAATTTATTCACGTTCAATCATCGTGATCAAGATTTTGAAAATCATCATTATTAATTACATTATCATTGGATTCTTCATTACTAATATATTCGGACAAATTATCATCATTGTCATTTAATTCATCTTGAGTATAGTCTTCATCTGTTTGTACGATAAGATTGACTTGGACTTCATCTAGTTGTACTATATTGGGATCAACATCTCTCCTACGGAATGATGATACTGCGTATTCTATTTGAAAGGCTTGATTATTGAACTCTGATTCAATGTCTTGATATACTTCAAGTTCATCCTCATTACATTGACCATTATCCCTTTCACAAAAAATGAAGAAATTTCTATTTTGAAATTTTTAAACAAACTTCCAATTGCTACCCAATATAGTATTGTTGAGGTAAAAAACTTGCTTCACTTGAATTGCAAAGAAAAAAGGGTCATTATCATACCATTTTTTACTAACATTAATGCTAGTAATATTTCTGTTCACTTTCATATCAGTAAGATTAAACCATTTGCACTTAAATAGAATAACGTTCTTATTCTTGATGTAGTGCAACCTTATTATTTCAAAGATGATTATGTAGAAGTCAATAAAATTGTCGTCATGACATCCCTTAATAACAACCCCACAATTTTGGCTTTTAAGTCGACTATCTCGATCTTGTAGGTGAAATCTCACCCTATTAACAATACAACCTGTATTTTTTCCCACAAATATGAGGCCCCATGCCAAACTATATAACTGGTCCACAGAGTTTCGCTTCGTATGGTAAGTGCATTTCAAATGAACCATAACATCAAAAAATGATGGGAGGAATACTAGTTGAAGCTTATATAGAATTAAAGCTATATGCTTTTTTCCATTTTGTCAGGCTCTTCAACTTTAAGTGTCTTGCAATATAATTGCTTAAAAAACTCACCCAATTGACCCAAAGTTATGGAAACATCCTTCGGCAAATACCTACGTACTCCAACAGGAAGTAATCATTACAAAAGTACATGATGATCATGGCTTTTCAACCCTGATATCTTTCCATCTTTAACATTCACACAACATCCTATATTTGATACATACCCATCAGGAAACTTCACTGATTTAAGAAACTGACAAAAAGATTACTTATCTTTTTGATATGTTGTAATAAGCAGGGGGAATAATGTATGACCTATCATTTCTTCTTTTCAAATGCAAGTCTTTTCTAAGATTCATGTTTTCCAAGTCAAGTTTAGCCTTAATGGTGTCTTTAGATTTCCCATCAATTCCCATCACAGTTCCTAAAATAGTCTCACAAATATTTTTCTCAATATGCATGACATCAAGATTATGCCTCAATAATAATTCCTTCCAACATGGTAAATTGAAAAATATCCTTTTTTTATTAGAATTGAGGTCAACATCATTTCTCTTTCAGTTTCTATTACTTGGGTGTTTGCCAAGTGTGATGTCACCTAAATATAATAACTGGTAAACAATATCATCACCAGACACCTGCAAAGGAGCTTCACCCAATTCTGCTTCGTCATTAAACAATTTACTTCTTCGCCATCTATGCCCATATTTCAAATATCGATGATAACTTGTCTAACATATTTTACTTTATAGCCTCATTGAATAAGTTTGATGGTTACACGTAGGACAAGCCATATACCCTTTAGTACTCCACTCGGACAAATTTCCATAAGCTGGGAAATCATTTATAGTCCACAAAACAACATCATGCATTATAAATGTTTCACCTTAAACAACATCAAGAATTTGTAATTCGAATTCCTATAGATTGTTTAGGTCATCAATTAATGGTAGCATGTATATATCGATATCCTTACTAGGAGCAGTAGGTCCTAGAATAAGCAAAGACAATAACATAAAAGGTTCCTTCATTCACTTTCATGGAGGTAAATTGTATGAGACTAGAATTACTGGCCACATGTTATATGAAATACTCATATTACTAAAGGATTAAATCCATCTGAGGGCAATCCAAGTCGAACATTACGATAATCTTATGTAAACTATGGAAACTTTCCATCAAATTCTTTCCTTGCCATTGAGTCTGCAGGATGACAGATAATGTTATCATCAATACATTTCTCTTTATGCCACCTCATATTTTTGACTGTTTTCATTGACATAAAAAGTCTTTGTAGTTGTGGTTTAATAGGAAAGTATCACAGGATTTTATTCAGTTTCTTTTTCCCTCTCCCATCATCCACTTACCACCTTCATGTACCACAAATCGAACACTCCTCAAGATCTTTACTTTCCTTCCAAAATAGAACACAATCATACTTTCAAGCATGAATTGATATATATCCTAATCCAAGGTTCCTTAATAATTTCCTTACATTATAGTGAGATTTGGGCAATTTGTATCTAACTAGTAATGCATCATTAAGAAAGTTAATTAACATGTCAAAAGACCTTAAAATGCAATAATTTCACAACAAAAGACAACTGTGAGAAATTTGAGCACCCTGGATTTAATTCTTCTTGAGCAACTTTCAATAACTTCCTAAAATTGTCTTCTGTAATACTACCAATTATATTAGGTATACTCAGGTATACTTGTTTCATTCATAGTCTCCATATAATTCCCATAATCGTCTAATATCTCATCAGTCCCATCATCATCATCATCATTAACGTCATAATCATCTACATCATTATTGTTACTATCATCATAATTTGTGCCACTACTTCTGTTACAACTTGCTTCCTTACATTTTCCACGATAAAGCCACGGAGTATAGAATTTGTCTATGCCTCGGATTAGTAAGTGATTATATACCGCATCTTGACTTTGAACATCGACATTTAAGCAATCAATGAAAGGACAACGAATACGACATTCATCACCCATTTGATGTTATACAAATTGCATGAAACTCTTAACTCCTTCTACGTATTCAATGGACCATTTTCGATGAGACATCCAAATTTTATTCATGTAGTTATACAATAAAAAAAAAACTGAATTATTAAATGCAATCTTCCTTCAATTTTACGTGTCAATAAAAGTTACTACTAATTAAAGTCTTCTTGATTGAAGTTGGTTGACAAAGTTCAATAGCAAAGAAATACTGAGGTACATGGAATTGGTTACACTTGTGAATCGAGAACGAGACTTCTTGGTGTTGCTCTTAGGCTTATGAAAATTTTCACTAATAAGCCTCGTCGGAACTGTATCATCAGTTTCTAGCCTATATACCATCCTACGGGTTTATTATCTATTAAATTCATATTAATTTTATTTGACAATAAGCGAGGATGGCCCACATTGTTGTTTTTTAGGAAACCTAATTTGCATATTTATTTCTGAAAGGGCTAAAGATGTTGAATTAGATGTCAATTTCGTGTTTTGACTTTATTTCATTAACAATTACTAATTGTGAACATATTTCAAATTAAAGGCTTATTTGTATCCATTGGTTAATGGGATGCTTCGTAGGCAAGTCTTTTCTATTTAGCTATATATAGGGATAGCGAATAAGACATTTCCTTATAGAATTTTCATCATTTGGTGCATATTTAAAGAGGCAGGATGGTTTATTATGAAAATCATCTTATCACTAATGAAATCTAGTCAAGAACTAAATGTGTTCTCTTTAAGGTAACTTGTAGTGATCAACTTTTAACTTTGGTTTAATAAACAAGTGATGGAATCAACAATTACATAACCATACACCCCAATACATAAAGAACTATGATACATATGGAATGCAAATTAACAAGTTCCATAATTGATGGAAAAATTGATCGTTCAAGTTTCAAAGTAAGAAACAAACTATTTGAATAACTCTATCAAGATAGATGATAAACTAATTAAAGCCTTCCTTATTGAAGTTTGCTCATATAGTTCGAAAGCAAAGAAACACTAAAGTATGTTTCATTGTTTACACCTATGAATCTAGAAAGGGACTTATCGCTATCTCTCTTACGCTTGTGGAATTTTTCACCGATACGCCTCATCGGAGCTACATCACCGGTTTCCAACCTATATACCATCCTATGTTTCTAAGAATATTGCAAACCACATCACAAAACCAACACATCATTTGCATTAACACAATACCCGAACACAAACTCACGTACCATTATATCAAAACATATGGTGGACATTAGTTGAACCACTTACCTGGACAGACGGATAATCACAGAGTACAAAGAAAAAGGACACGATTGGTCGGTTATGGCTACTCTAAAACATAAATTATAGCCTATGGCAAAGTCAAATTCGTATTTAATATAATACAATTTTATTAATTAATAGCCTAAAAAGGCCAGTACATACCAAAACATGTTTACAATATAAATGTTAACTTGTTTTGTCAAGCTAGGATAACAGTGAGAAAAGTAAAGAAAAAAGTTATTTATTATGCAAAAGAGAGTAAAATTAGGAAACTGAAGTAATGATAAATTACTATGTTAACAATATTAAATTTGGAGTCTAGGTTGAGGAGGTTTGAATTGAGGAATACAAGGATATTACTATCTTCACAAAATAGATTTCAAATTAGTGCACATACAAAGTGGTTTCATAATTAACAAAATAATCAATCTGTTATATTTTATCATGATTTGTCATAAATTTTTAACTCATGATAAATTTTGAACATATTATAGTCACATTTAAAATGTAAATGACAATTTAAGAAAATCATAACTTATAGAGTTTGAGTGTAATTAATTGAAAATGCACAATACTATTCTCCATCATAAATATTATTCGGTATCATAAAAATATTAGTACCAAAAACTAAGACATGATTTCACTTTAAAGTGATCAGGGAGCTCACATAATCCAAAGGAGCTAACATGAAAACATTCTTCCATACACATAATGCATATTTTTTAGGCAAACCATATATCTTTAACATGAAAATTGAAGGTCTCGAGGCATACTGGGATGATCATATTATTGCCAAAGAGATGTTCTTTAAGAACCAAAATGTATCATACTTTGATAAGCATTTGGAGATGAAATATAAACATATATCTAAAGCATTTTAGTTTAACGAAGATGATTAGGAAGCTAAAAAAAGTTCAACCATTGAAGTTAGATGAATGATCATGTTAATATCATTCTCAATATTCAAAAGTAGACTATTCAGGACTTTCTTCGAACACGTTATGTGCAAGGACATTTCAACCAAAATTAACAAAAACAATTCTCTATTTTCCCTTTCTTCAACCACAATAACACATATTCAGCACATTCCAACCATTATCATCACCAATTAATGCAAATAACTCAATAGCTAACATAAAAAATTGAAGGTCATAAACACCAACATTCAACTTCAATGATAGACAAAAAAGAGAAACGTAACACCAGTCACCAGATGGAGAGAAACCACAGGGAGACGATGGAGGATAGAATAGCGCAGCAAGAGGAGAAGAAAAGGGCAAAAAATTTGGTGGCTTTTCATGTTAAAGCAATGGGGAAAGTGGAAAGGAAGGGACGAAACTTAAAAGGGAGAAACATAAAAAATTTACGCGTTTATGGTAAAACAGATGCTAGGACGATGTCATTTTTTGTCCTGTAAACGACATTGTCTCAGTTTATTTTTTTTTTGACTCGGTTAATTTTGCCACAAAGATAACATTCATCGCCAAATGTCCCATATTTCGCTACCAAAATAAAATAGCATTGTAAATTGAGAGACATTTTGCTACCAAACTAAAAAATTGTTGCCAATACTATACCTTTTTCATACAATTTTTATTTTGCTAAAATGACTAATATGAAGTACTCATATTACAATCAAAATTGTTTACTAAATTTATTTTACAGTTATGCAATCAACATCATTAACATCATGTTTGGAAATTATTAATATTTAATGTTGATTACCATTTAAAAAAGAATATTGGAAAATATTGTCGCCTAGCTTTTGTTTCTTATAACTTAATACTATTTCAAACAATTTTTATTTTGCTAAAATGATTAATAAGAAGTGAACATCTGTACAATCCAATTTGTTCACTTAATGAAATATGTAGCAAATTATTTTTAATAAAATTCTATTATTATTATCATATATGGTAATTTACTTAATGAATACATATTAAGTCATCCTAATTATTATAATGATTTATTAAATATTACATTTTATATAAATTTTTCCATATCTTACTTATGAAATATATATATTAATCTATATATAATAATAATTATCTAAATTTTATGGCCAACTTCTTCCATACTGAACCATATAAACCACTTGGTTTATATACAATTATGTGAGGCAAAGGTGACAATGAATATGGCAATGTCTTCCTATTTGACAACGATTTTTTTTACTAACAAAATTGTACTATTTACCTTTACAACCAACAACATCATTTTGTATTAGGTTATTAATAGGAAAACAAACCTCTCTTCATTTTTTTGTTAGCCATCAACATTCCTCTACATTCACAGTTCAACAACCATTTTCCCCTCTCTTGTGCTCATCTCATGTATTGTGGTCGTTACTGTCGAAGAAGCATCCTTAACTGTTTTGGGATTATTCTTCTTTTCTATTTTCAAACCCTCCTTCTTGTGCTTTGTTTTACTTATACGTTTAGGTGTTTATTGTGAGTTTTTTTTTCAGCATATGGTGTATGAGTTGTGATTGTGTTTATGTTTGTGTTTCGAAGATGATTTATTGTCTTCCTTTGTTGGTTGTATATGGTTCACTTCTTTTCACGACCATTAATGCTTCTTTAAGGAAAGCTTGCTAACAAAGTATTTAACTATTTTTGTAATAATAGTAATATAACCCTATATAGGTAATACTATATTTCTATACATCACGAACATGGTTATATGTAATCTACTTTAATTTCTAAAATTTAGAAATGATATAAAGGGTAAATGCATTACTTTTATTTTAGTAAAGGACTTTCATCTCATTAGGTAGATTGAAGATGTATAAGTACTAAACTGTAGTACTTTCACTTATCTTCGAAATTGGAGTTCAACATAATGAATTTTATTTGAAATTCACTTTTGCAGAATATAACTCTTAACATAATTCATTAAGGAATATTGACGTGGCGACTAGTTTCCAATGGTAGATTTTCATTTCATTGGGAGGAATGTGGCAAAATTGTCCCTACTAAAGAAAAAACATTGAAGAACAAATATCCTATTCATACACTAATAATCGTTTGCTTTCCATGGTCGATCTTCTTTTTCAAGGTTTTTAATATCATCTGAACTACCTCACATTCCTTATTATCTAGATCTCATTTCCTATTATGAAGCTATTATATATATGAACATTTGATCGTACGTACTACATATTGTGTTAAGCTTTCTTGAACCTTCAAGAGAACATAAATGGAAATGGAGGTAGGGGTAATGTCACAATGGTCTATAAAAGATTAGGGAAATCGGTTGTTTTGTAAAATTCGTTGATTCCATTGACTATGTCTGGTCAATCAGGCATACACTTGTTCCAATTTAGGTTTGTTATATGGTTTCACTTAACTAGAAATTTAAGTTCTATACTGATTGTAGTTTGGGTGAAACGCGTCGTATTGGCAGTTCATCTAATCAAGTTGTCTTCCTCTTCCATACTAAATTTGGGGACTCATTCACTATATCCTCTGGAAGTTTAGCTATAGCAAAGAAGCTGTTGGAAGAGGGTGTCAACAACCTTACACCTGAGGGAAGATCTTTTACCATTTCAATTGGTGTCTTCAAACGTGCAAGGACTCTTCTTGGGAATCCAGACATAGGAAACTCATTTACCTTTACCGACTCTTATATCACTTGGAATCCAAAAAATAATTAAATCATTGTCATTAATAGATGGAATTAGCTGGACTCAACCTCAAACTTTATTTATTGTTCTATTTGTAAGAATTTTTAAAACAATCTCTTTACTAGTTAATGGTAAGGCTGCGTACTATTATTGTTGTTTTATGTCTGTAAGAATTGTTAAACTTGTAATTAAAATCTTGTACTACTTACCATATGTCATTATATTATATTGATACCATTTCCAAAATTTTTATAAATAATTATTTTACTGTTACTAAATGTTAATGATTAAGACTAGTTGTTAACTTAAAATTATGATACTTTAGTATTGTTAAAATTTAAAATTTTTTGTTGACAAATATTTTTGTGTCCAAAATATATTTACTTTTTATATTTTTAATAACCTATCATGTATTTTTCAACAATATTTTTTAAACATTGAAAACAACTTCATAAAAAAAAATCTTAACTAGGATAGACTATAAAAATGTTAATTATAATTAAACTTAACTATGATTATTAAATACACTTAGCATTAACAAACTATCTTCCAAATATTATTAATTTTAACAATACTATCAGAAACAAAATTTCATCAAAATTCCCTTAAAACTTTTGGAAAATATTTAAGAATCACTTTCAGCGACGAAACAAAACATCGTTGCAATATCCTAGCATAATTGTGATGACTACAACAAATGATCGCCATATGTAACAAGCAGCGATGCTTGAACAATTGGTCGCCAAATGTTTGGCGACGAACAATAATAATCGTCGTCAAAAGTGAACATTTTGTGACATTTTTCTTTTATCATCACCTCGTATTATCTTGGCACGACCTTCTGCGACGCTTAAATGTACTTAGCAATGCAAATTAGCTTTCTGTCGCTATTTGATGGAGTCCACTATATGGTATTGCCTAAGGAGGGGGAAGGGGAATTCTGTTGGTCTTTGGTAAGTGATCGAGAGTTGTCATAAATATCAAAATCAGTGGTGGGAAAGCCTATTTTTTGGTTTTCATATCTTATTCATTACTGGCTTATGAGATTTTGATGGATAAGATAATTATATTTTTGTTAGGATTAGTTCCCATTCCTCACCCAATCTATATATGGACAAAGTTTTAGGCAGATGTAAATTTTTTTCAAAGCCAATCCTTCTCATTCTAGTTGTTTGTTCATCCAATCTAATCGATTTACCAATAGCAGTTGCAAGATAACTCATACCCGGTGTTGCCCAACACTCTAATGGTATGTTTGGAATGGAACTTAGGGAGGCCTTATGAAGTAACATACATAGACACCATTTTTTTAGAAACATAGGTTTTCATCTCCATTGTCAAGGTCTTGACTCTAGAACTCCTTTCATTTCAATATTGTCTTTGAACTTGAATAAGAAGTAGTCTTTCTCTGTTACCAAATCTAGTCCAAACCATGCTTTATCCAAAGTGCTTCAGCACAAGCCTTGATAGAAAGAAACGTAGGGCTTTTATCCAGGGAAAACCTACTAAAGTGGAACTTCACTTAGCAGCACCGGCTTTGTAGTATCTAGCTAGATAGCGGGAGAAATTATCGATGTAGAGCTGACTTCTCGTATGAGTTTAAGCTTAGAAGTTGGCTCCCCATCATTAACTACAGCATTCCAGGCTTTAGGAAGTGTACTAGGGACAAATAAAGAAGGGGAAGAAAGTAGAGAAGATGTAGAAAAGGTAATAGATGCAGATGAGGAACTGGGCATTTGTTTGCTGCCAATGGGCACTTTAGAAGAGGAAGAGAGTAAAACCGTAAGAGGGGTATTTTTGCTAGTAGGAGTTACAGGGAGTGAAGAGTGGATAGGAGGAGTAGAAGACAACATGTTGACTGCCACGTTTTGAGGTGTACCCTGTTTTTTTCCTGATTGTAATGTTTTGCTTGCAAGACTCTCTATCAAAAAAAAGATATATAGTAAAAAAAAAAAAGACTAATTCAACGGAAAATAATTAAAAGCATGTACGCAGTAGTGATTGAAATTCGGAGCACAAAAAGCTATGGATTGCGGCATTGCTTTGTTATTAGCGATTAGCAAGTCCTTTGGTAAATTCAGTATTGCTTAATCCCAATTAGACCAGTGAGAAGAAAGTTACGTGTTAATTGTTTTTCCCATTAACTTAAACTCTAAAACTCTTTTGCAGTTTGCAGACAGCAATAATACAATAAAGCAGTCATTTTGGAAGCAAAATTGACCAACCGAAACCTGACACCCACTCCCACCAAACGTTCACAATGCGTAACATATACAAGTTTCAGACTTGGTGACGGTATCATGAGGTCTATCTTTCGTTGCTTGTTCCTACTTCATGTTTTCTAAAATGTTTTTCGTTATAAATTAATTCCCATACGAATATGAGCAAGTTTCATTTGGTATCTGATTGGACGAAGTTATGTTGCAAGTACAACTCAAATCTCAGTTGCAATTTGTTAATCATGCCTATTCCAAACCATTGACCTATTTGAATACAACAATCACAACATGGATTGTTAGTTCTTATTTTAGTTCTAATAGAATAGTGGTAATTCAAACTGTTGAAGAAGGGTTTAAGTTCGATAAAGTTTGAACGTTGAATGAGAGGGTAGGAAAGAGATATATTATCTATTGCAGGTGTAGATTTAAGGGAAGGAGTGTCGACCATTAGGAGTCTATTTAGCATTGGGAATCGAGTTTTACTATTGTGGTTTTTCAAATGAAGTTTACAAGACAGCCTACTTAAAGGGGGTAAGGTAGCTAAATATTTGGGAACATAACATCTCATAGACCAAGGAAAGTCTCTTGCATTGATTGTCTTGTTTTTCTTTTCTCTTTTCACTTCTCTTCCATATAGAGAACGGTTAGAGATGTTTGCAAAACAAAACAAATATAAATATTCAAATGCCCCAATTCAATGACTAAACAAAATCGTTGACCTATTTCAATAGGCTATTCCCAACTTGGCCTTAAAGTCATCGATTAGCACCTAGCAAGACTTAAAAAATTTCTTGACGTCTTCACAACCTTATGAATGTGGAACACTATTTCTTAATATAACCTTATATACCGGTGCCAAAGAGTATTGTTTTTTAAGTGTCTTTTGATGATTACTAAAAACAAAGTGCGAAGACATGTTAAACCTATCACTTATTTGCTTTTCTCAGAGGCTGCTAATATTTTTTACTACCATAGACAATGAATCTTGACACCACCTAGGTTATACTGGATCTGAAAAAGTTAGTATATTAGACACCTATTTTATTTTACTTCCAAAACAAAACCATGTGACTTGGCCCATATGGTGGATGTTTGGGATTGCCTTTTTAAAGTATTATTGGTATTTGTAAAAAGATTTTCAGGTATACAGATAATTTACAAAAAAAAAAACACAGTTTGTAATATTTTTTTGGTTAACATTTTTTGAAGTATAGTTTTGAAAAGCACACCTTTCAGCATCATAAAGTTAAATTTTTATTTTACATAAATTTTTTAAGGAATTTTTCAATACAAATAAAAATATACTTCTTACTTTGTACAAAATTCTTTGACATTAATATTGTCCGTAAGTAATATTATCTCTATTTATTAATTAATTGTATAATAATCTTACTAAACACTTGAATACTTCCACTCAATATTATTTCCAACCCTTTTATCAAACATACATCATTAATAATACTTTGACCGCAATAATTTTCAAACATCAACTTCAACTATAGTTTCTCCTTCAACTACAGTTTCTTGCTTCATCTTTACCTCATAAATAATAAAAAAAATTCAATACAAATTAATGATTCAATGCCCGCATCTTTCATTTTAATGTTTTTAATATGGCCACGGGCAAGTCTATGCTATTAGATATGCCTTCTTCCTTAGGTGTTAGTTAAATCCAGAGATTACATAATCATATTGGACAGTGAGGGAAGTCGAATTAGTAATTCAATTTGGTTGAGTTCAAAAACTAGTTAGTTAAAAGTTGGTCAATTTTTTCTAAGCTGGTAAATTGTATATTGTTCCAATTCAATTTGATCTAAAAATACATTTTATGATTTCATAATACTTTTAGTTTAATTATATTTTATTATTTATATTCTAATTATCATGTTAATATATACCTCAATTTAGTTTAACTCAATTTGAATTAAATCTTAACACTTATTATTTCAATTTGATATCATTGAATTCCATTTCAAACAAAGATAGATTTAGACGCTTGGGGTGTTACATAATATCTTATTCTCCAAAGTTTCTTAACCGGTGGCAACTGATGAGGCACAACGGGCGGAATATAAAATAAGCTCTCGAAAGTCACCTATCAAACAATCATAATCTTAAAGAAATACGCAAGTCATAATTCACATGCTCACCATAGATGATTTTACCATTGATTTCAAGTCTAGACGATGAGATATAAAAAACCCAACAGTCGGCTAACAAGGTCAATACATGTGTTGATATTGAGTTTCATTTCAAATGGATGATGTCGATTGAGAAAATCGAGACCAATTATTTGAGGTCAATGAAACTCAGATCCCGATGGTACTTGGAGCCGCGAGGGTTGAAAATAGAGCATTAAAAAATAGAGATTGATTATAAGTCACATAATAATAAATTTAAGGCATGCATCTCGGCTAATATCAAATGAAGATTTGAATAAGCCCTTAACGCATGACACCAAATTCGTAATAAATTGTTTTGTTAAAAAAAATCAAGAAACATTTTGAAGAAGTAGGGAATTCGATGGATATCTATTTGTTCAACATGTTATGACTATTTGTAAAGATATTTAACTTGCTGTAAGTGTAACAAAGTTACCTCTAAATTTGTGTGAATATGATAAGAAAAGAAGTTGTAGTATACTTAATTACAGTAAAGTGTTATTGTTAAAAATAAATAAAACTCGTTGAACAAGAGATAATGAGTTGCTAAAATATTGAAATTTAGCAGTAATTTGATATGAATACTTCTAGAAATGGAATTAATAATTACTAAATTATTTTAGTGACTCTATATGTAAATTAAGGAAAACAACGCAATCTTGAGAATACATTTTACTAAATTGATCTAAGATATATATATATATATATCAATAGTTGAGTTTTAAACTAACTTTAACGGAAAATGATTTAGTCAATTGAAGTTCTTTATCAAAAGGATAATATTTATTATTTAAAGTTCCCTTTTATTTAAATTAATAAATTTCTAATTTCTCCGATCTTCATTTACATCATATGTAGTGCATATTCGTACAATAATAAAATTACATAACAAACATGAACTTATGGACAATCAGGCAATGTGACTGCATGCAGAAATGACTATGTTCGAATTCACAAGTAATGGTTCTTGGTGTAAGTTTCCACGCAGACATAGGCAAGTCATTCCGTGAGTGAGAAGATAGTTGACCATCATTCCTAGCAAGCTTTTTCTACCTGCAACTTGAGAAGCTCTTTGAAAAGAAGAAAATCATACGTAGAGAACAGGATTAGTTGGAAATGGAGAATCGTTGAATTTAGATATTTATGGTAAATTTCGATAGAGGCTTAAAGCAAACTTTTCGCGCTCCACATTTAATACACTCTTGAAAAAGTGGCAGAGCTCTTTGAAGTTGTCCGGCCATTCAAGTGATAGAATTTGATTCATATTCTTAATACAGAAAAGGTGTCAAAAAAAAAAAAGGGAAACGAATATCAATTTGATATTAAGTTTCTGAAAACACATTAAAAGTATTTACGAATGAGTTGAAATCAGCATTTCTACATTCATAAACTATTTAATTTGCAAACGTAGATGCTTTGAAAAGAATGCTATTACTATAAGAAATTAATTGTTCTTATAGAAATATTATACCATCCTGAACTGAACCTAATATTTTTAAATTACTATAAATTTTCCTTGTAGGAACTAATTACAGTAAAAATTTTCATTAAAAACAAAATTTACTAAAATACAATTACTATGTGACATGCGATGCATTTCTATTAGTTGGAGGCACTAAATTTATTATTGTATATTTTTTCCTAGTAAAATGGGTACCAAATTTAAATGCTTCTGTACTTTAGTGGTCACTTTCTAATCAGCGCCTCATAATGATCAAGTGTGGTGACCAATGTGCAAGATGATGACTAATTAAACTTCAACTGACAAAACCTAAATGAATCTTGGTAACATAGCAACTACATATACATATATTTTCGGGTACACATATAAATAAACAGTAGATAGAACAAGGTCAATAATACGATATAAATTGTGTTGACCAGGAATTTGATAACTATATAACGGATTTTCATCTATTGATATTAATATAGAAAAAGTTGAAAATTTTTACCGATCATTTATATTACAAATAATAAAAAATAAAAAATTTTATTTAATAAAAATGATCACTAATAAGTATCTAATAACATGTTACTTAATTTGTATTAATATATTTCCACCGTTGACAGTGGACACAAAACTCACAATAACCCACCGGCCATCAGATCTAAAGACGCCACCAGCTGAAACGTTGACTGTTAGTAAAGTGAATTAGTCTCTGTACGAAGCTTCAAAGTTAGTACTAATTTACACATTTAGTATGCGGTTCATAAGATAATATGCATATATTAGTTGGCCGATAATTTTGATCTCTTTCTAACTCGCACACAACTTATACACCCCTTGGGTCTTCCAACTCTGAAACGTTGAAGTTGAATGTGATCTTTCTTTTTGGTATTTCTTTACTGTCTCTCACGTCAAATATAATAATCATGGAAATGAGGCTGGGGTGTTGACATTTTTGTAAGTGTCCTGTTCAATGCCTGGATAGGTGTGCACTGGTATTTGGATATCTTTATTTTCTGATCAGTAGGAAGACCTGGTATAATATAAGGTGCGCAGAGGGAGATGGAAAAGCACAAAGAAAACGTAGAGATGCGGTGGATCTCTTGAGCGTTTAAGAGGTTGTTCTTAGAGTCAGAATCCGTCGCTTTTTTCGTGCAGCTATGAAAGACAAGGAGGTTGAATTGATTAGCCATGAAGATGACGAATCCAAAATGGTAAATATCTATGTCCCATTTCACTTTAATATGCAGTACATATATAGAGTTCTAAGATAAAGTTATGTCCATAACGCGCTCATATTCTTGCGGTTATGGCTCGTTGTTTTGAAATGGCGTATTGATATGTTTTCTGATGCCAACTATTAGATTGGCATGAAGAGGAAATTGAATGATCATGTGGTTAAGCCATCTTCGTCGTTATCCAACAACGAAGACTCGAGCAACAGCGAGGTTAAGCCATTTTCTACCATTGTTTTTATTTGTAGCACCATTGATCAGAAACCCTTCCTTCCTCTTCTCCCCTCTAAAGGACCTCCTGACAGGAGCAACCAAAGAATATGTTATTTAATTTAAAGCACTTTTGATTCAAGCGATGATAGAGTTCGTTCTATGCTTGTGATTTCCATTCCTAGTTAGCTAAAAGGGAATCAAGTAGGGTAGCGACAAAATAAGATTCAGAATACTAGAGGTGGGCCTAGTTTATTGATATATTGTTATTTGTCCATTCCAAATTCACCTACTTGATGAACATGCATACTGTTTTCCAAGCTACAATACATACATTTCATATACCTAATGGAAACACGGTAACACGAAAACGACAAATGACCGAAGGCATGAAGGTTATACTGAGATTTTTTGATTTGGTAATGTTGAATTCAAGCTTCTTAGATGTTTAATCTAAAAGATTTGGATGTGAAGGTTCTTGACATAAAATATAACGAAAAGACCTCTCATGTCAATTTTAGCAATTTGCAGGATGCACTTGAATCTGCTAAAGCTGAGATGGGAGAGGTGAGGGAAGAGAACGAAAGATTAAAGATGATGTTGAAGAAGATAGAGAAAGATTATCATTCTCTTCAATTGTGCTTTTTCGACATCCTTCAGCCAGAAAATCATAAGACTTCCGCAGATTTGGCACCATCTCGAGACGTTTCAGAAGAACAAGAACCTGGACTAGTGTCACTTTGCCTTGGAAGAAGTCCAGGTAAAAAGGAAGACAACTCCTGCAACACTAGCATGGCTGGAGGGGATGAGAAACTGAAGGCAAGCCTGGCTCTTGGGTTGGATTCCAAATATGACATGTCCAATTCCAAAGGACCTGTCTCAAAAAGTCCTGAGGATAGTTTGGGAGAAGTGAAAGAAGATCAGGAGGCAGGAGAAGCATGGCCACCAAGCAAAATTCCTAAGAGAGATGGAGATGATGAGGTTGCTCAACAAAGCCATATAAAGAGAACTAGGGTTTGTGTGAGAGCTAGATGCGATACACCAACGGTTGGTATTGATCAACTGAAGTACTTCTCGTTGCTAATAATTAGAGGCCTAAGTTAGAGAAGATAAGTTGCGATTAACATGACAAAGGCTTTCTCATGAATTCTACAGATGAATGATGGCTGCCAGTGGAGGAAATATGGACAAAAAATAGCGAAAGGAAATCCCTGTCCAAGAGCATACTATCGTTGCACGGTTGCACCAGCATGCCCAGTAAGAAAACAGGTACAATAGATGCTTATTTATCCAAAAACAGATATAATAATAATATTGTTAACTTTGTAATTTAAATTTCTAAAAGAAATCTTGTAATTCATTTCGAAAAGAAGTTTGAAATTGTGAATCGATGACGTTTGATTCTTGATTTGCAGGTGCAAAGGTGTGCTGAGGATATGTCAATATTGATTACAACCTATGAAGGAACTCACAACCATCCGCTACCACTCTCAGCCACTGCCATGGCTTCGACCACCTCAGCAGCTGCTTCTATGTTATTATCAGGCTCCTCATCTTCTCAACCAGGGGTCGCTTCTCTTGCTGGTCCTACTTCAGCCACTGATCTCAGCGGATTGAGCTTCAGTATCTGTGACAATTCTAGGGCAAAGCAACTATACTTGACAAGCTCCCCCACTCCATTGTTTCCAACAATTACTCTAGACCTCACTTCTTCTCCATCCACTTCATCTACTCCTTTCAATAGCTTCTCTTCAATTTTAAATACTTCAAACCCGAGATTTCCTTCAGCAAGCCTGAACTTCTCTTCCAAAGAGTTCAACATTCTGCCAACAATCTGGGGAAATGGTTACCAGAGCTACAGTGCACCATCCTACAGCTCTCAAGCAAGCATCGGGCATTTGACTCTTGCAAGACAACAAGAACAACTATCTAATGATAATCAACCATCCATGGAAAAGAACCATCAAGCTGCAGCATCCCAACAGGCTTTGACAGAAACATTAACCAAGGCACTGACCTGCGACCCAAGTTTCAGAACCGTAATAGCTGCAGCTATTTCATCAATGATTGGTGGAAATGCAAGCTCAAACCAAGGAAAGAATACTATAGGAGAGAGCTTTAGCCAGAATCTGAAGTTGGGTCATGAGCCTAACAACCAGATAGCTTCTATCAATCCATTAACACAGCAGGGAAAAGGATGTGCATCAAGATACTTCAATGGATTGTTACCTTCTACTCACCAGACCGGAAGTTTACTTCAGTCTACCTTGCCCTTTTCTGTGTTCAAAGGTTCTAATTCTGTGCCTGATAATGACAAGGAAAAGAAGACTTAATTTTAGGTTTTTGTCAAACATTTGGCCATTGGGATGCTATCTTTTTGTCCGTCAACAAGTACTTCACAAGATTAAAAACTTATAATCCATGTCCTCTTAATTTGTTTGTGAACAAAATGATCTCCGAATCTATGAAGTGAGCTTTTAATTTAAGCTATTACTAAGCTTTTTATTTTTAAACCAATAGTTTTTTACTGCTTATATAGAAATCATTCAAATAATAATATGAGATGATATATAAATTCTTAGTTACACATCTGTCTTATCTCAACATCTTAATAGCTTTTCGGAGAAATAGATAAAACTACAAGATTAGATCATTTTGAGTTACACAAAATCATATTAAACGTTATCTGTTTTACATTACGAAAATTGCGCTACTGGTCTCCAAAATGCATAGTTTCTTAGTTCATATGAAGTGGCACCCTCAGTCTTCCCAATGGATCCTAATCCATTAATTTTTCCTCATATTTAAAATTTGACTATTTTAATATTTTGATTAACATTTTTTCAAGAAATTATTTTTTTATTTCATATATATAACCCAAAATGCAAAACTAGTGCTTAGTATCAGAGTTTCGAGTACCGTTCTATACCGGTCGGAAAATGGAATGGTACTTGTAACATCGGTACCGGCCATAAATACCGGCCAGTACTGGTATTTTTCGGTTGGTACTGGCCAGTACGCAAAATACCGGAAAATACTGACTGATACTGTAACTTTTTGAAATGTCGAGGACCAAATTGCAAATTTGAAAATTTTTACTCTAAAATCACCCAAACTCTGCGACTCTCACTCTCGCCGTCTCGTGCTCTCACTGTTGCCGTCTCCCCGTCTCGCGCTCTCCCCGTCCCCGATCTCTGTCTCACTCTCTCCTCCTTCCCTCATCCTCCTCGGATCTCGGCTCTTCCCATCGTGGGCGTCGGTTGAAGATGTCACCGTCTTCAACCTTCCTTAGTTTCTCCCCAGAGACCCGAAGATGCCACCGTCCGCTACACCGAACCACGTCGTCACCGTCGCAGCTCGAACACATTGCTACACCAGCCCACTGCACCACCTGTCACCAACCAGTCACCCGAATCAATAACCTGAAGATTCGAAGCAACTCATTTGTTTTTGAGTGTGTTTTTTTCTTTTTTCGAATTTCTCATGCTTAATTGCAATTTCTATAGGAATGGAATTGTTTGGATTGGAATATGTTGGATTGGAATTGTTTACTGGATGATGGATTACGGCTGGATGATGGATCTATAGTGTTGGATTTGTGATGAATGTTTTGCATGTAGTGTATCTGAATTGGTTGGGTGTATGATAGTATGAGTGTATCTAAAATCTAAATTGGTTAGAATGTTGGAAATTTGGACTTGAATTGTTGTGTTTTGTTTTTGTGACTTTTGTCATTTGTTGTGATATGAGTTTCCAGGAAATTGTTGTATATCACGGTGAAAATATAATGAAAGAGTTGTTTAGTTGGTTGTTCACGGTTTAGTCAAGAGGAAGTTGCAATTTATCATAGAAATGAATGGGATTGATTGTCTTTAAGTTTAAGTGATTTAAGGATATAAATTAGAACATAATTTAAAATTTGAATGAAAAGTTAATCTTTATTATAAATTGGATTATATATTATAAATTGAATTTTTTAAATATCAAAATAGATTAATTAATTAACGGTTGAATTATATGATTAGTAATTATACAAATTGAATTATGGTTATGAGTTTATATCTATGATTAGATTATTTAATAAACTAATCAATAGTCATACATATTAAATTACAGTTAAGAGTTTATAGTTGTATGATTGTATCACATAATTATACAAAATAAGTTATACAATC
>JAOQML010000008.1:11903381-11915636 GCA_027568935.1 Erythroxylum urbanii
TTTTGTATATTGTTTAATATATTTTAAATAATATTTATATTTTAAATAATTTTATTATAAAATAAAATATAGTTAAATTAATAAAAGTGCTTTTTATTTTTATGTTGCCAAACAATCTACTGTATGAAGCTCTTTTTAAAAAGCTATTTTTTAATTGACAGCCAAACAATAAACTAACTTTTTAAAAAAGCTCTTCTTAGAAAAGCTCTACTGACAAAAGCTCTATTGACAAAAGCTCTACTGGTATAAGCTCAACCAAACAGGCACTTAGTCCGTTATAGATAGGAAAATAACCTTCGTATAAAAATTTAATTTTCAAGTTTTCTTAAGTCTATCATCATGCATACACGCATCATGATTTTATACAAAGTTCCAATTTTTGGACTAGTCTGCTCATTCTTTAATAATTTATATTTTTAGTCATAATGCTCTTGACTAATAACAAATTGGAATATAAAGAGAATTTTAATGAATGGAGATAAAATCTCGATGTTGTTCTCCAATATGACTGAATTTTATGGGTCTTAACGAACAATGAGCCTACACCTCCAAGTGACAAATCAACTCCTGAGCAAGTCCAACAACATGAGCGATGCAGAATACTGATAAGACTGCCAGGTGTTATATTCAGCCTTCTGTCAGCGTAATGTTGTAGAAGTAACATGTATGCATGCAAAATGCCGGTGCAATGATCCATCACCTACATGAGATGCTTGGTGTGAGGATTAGGTCTGCAAGGGTGAAAGCTATCCAAACCTTTCATAATCTTAAACAAAAGCCTGGTGAATTGGTGCAGGATTACATACTTAAGGTAATCTTTGTATTTACTGAGGCCGAGATGCTTAGGGTGGACATGGATGCGAAAACGTAGAAGATTATGATCATTAACAACTTAAACTCTTATTTTCAGCAGTTTAAGTTGGACTATGAGCTCAACACAGGGGAGATATTAAATATCAGGGCTAATAGGCCAAAGGCTCATATGGCATCTTTTTCTAAGTCCAAAGGTAAGGGAAAGCAAAAGAAGAAGGGTACAAAGAAAGGGAAGGCCCAAACAGCAAGGCCCAACCCATAAAAAAGAAGGCCAAAGAGGACACCAAGGGAAAGTGTTTCTACTGTGGTGAGAAGGGCTACTGGATGAGGAACTGCGTGGTCTACCTTAAGACCCTTAGAAGTAAACAAGGTATGGGTTTCCTAAGTTTATTAGGAACTGGAAATGTCGCAAATTCATCTGATTCTTGGATATTAGATTCAAGAGCCACCGACCATGTTTGCAATTCTATACAAGGGTTCCAACAAAGGAAAAGACTGCCTAAAGGCCAGTTTCAAGTCAAGATAGTGGATGGATCTTACGTTTCTGCAGAAGCAACGGGAGTAGTTATTTAAGACTTTCCTAATGGTTATAGGTTATATATGGAGGATATATATTACATCCCAATGGTTGTAAGGAACATAATTTCTGTTTTTTGTTTAACAAAATATGGTTATTCCTTATATTTTGAAAATATTGTTTCAATATATGAGAATAAGGATTTTATTTGTAATGCAGTAATTAAACAGGGATTGTTATTTATAAAACCTATGACAAGCTCACTAAACACCACAGAATTAACAAAACCAAGAAAATCCAATGACTCTAGCATTAATTCAAAATATCTGTTGCACTTAAGGATGGGTCATGTCAATCAGAAAAGACTTGACAAGTTAATGAAGGATGGCATCCTTACAGGCTTGGACAATGGTCGTTTACCCACCTGTGAGTCTTGTATTGAAGGAAAGATGACCAAGGCCTCATTTCCTTCCAAAGGAAACAGACCTGAATCCACGTTGGACCTTGTGCACACTGATGTGTGTGGGCCTATGAACATACAAGCTAGAGGAGGTTATGAATGCTTCATAACTTTTATAGATTATTACTCTAAACATGGCTATCTATATTTGATGCATAAAAAGAGTGATTCCTTTGAGAAGGAGCTAGGCAAGCCATTAAAACAACTTCGATCAGAACGAGGTGGTGAGTACTTATCTGGAGAGTTCCAACATTTCCTAATTGACAATGGAATTGTTTCCAACTTGTCAGCTTCCACAACACCTCAATAGAATGGCGTAGCTGAGAGAAAGAATAGGACTCTATTGGAAATGGTAAGATCATTGATGTCCTACGCTAGCCTTCTATAATCATTCTAGGGATATGCCATACAAATGGAAACTTATCTTCTTAACTTTAATCCATCCAAATCAATGCCTAAAACATTTAGGAAGTTGTGGACTGGACGAGTGCCTTCATTGTGACACTTGAGGACTTGGGGCTTCCCAACATATGTTCTAAGGCCTGAATCCACAAAGATGGAACCAAGGTCAGAGGTATGTTTGTTTGTAGGATATCCTATAAGGACACGAGGGCACTATTTTTACAGTCCTCATGATAGGAAGGTATTTGTGTCAAAAAATGCAAACTTCTTGAAGGAAGAATTTATGAGAAATCACAAAGGAAGAAGTGAAGTAGTACTAAAGGAGTTAGCTATTTCATCCTAACTAATAGTTGATTTGGATACAACGGAACAAGATGTCGAAATGGATTCAAGAGTTGAATAAGAAGAGTAGCCTGAACGTCAAGTAGTGCCTAGACGTAGTGGGAGGGTTGTGAGACAACCAGACAGGTATCTAGGCCTAAGAGAAGGCATAATTACCATCTGAAACTAAGACATAATGGATCCTATTAGTTATATACAGGCTATTAATGATGTTGATGCGGATAAGTGGCTCAAGGAAATGGAATCGAAAATAGATTCCATATATGCCAATGAAGTCTGGATCGTTGTCGATCTACCACCAAGTGTAAAAGCCACATGGTGTAAATGGATCTTCAAAATGTAAAGAGGATCTGATGGAAAGGGAAAGACCTTTAAAGCTAGATTGGTAGCTAAAGGCTATACTCAAAAGGAGGGTATAGACTATGAGGAGACTTTTTCTTCGGTTTCCATGCTTAAATCCATCAGAATTCTTTTGGTCACAGTAGCTTATTTCGATTATGAAATATGGCAAATAGACATCAAGACTGCATTTCTTAATGGGGATCTTGAGGAGACCATTTATATGGCCCAACCAAAAGGATTTGTTTAGCCAGGAAATGAGCATAAGGTATGCAAGTTGCAAAGGTTCATTTATAGACTTAAGCAAGCATCTAGGTCTTGGAACATTAGGTTCGATAAGGCTATCAAAACCTATAGATTCATACAAAACATAGATGAGCCTTGTGTCTATAAAAGGATACAAGAAAGCAAGGTTACTTTCCTAATTTTGTAAGTCGATGACATTTTGCTCATTAGGAATGATGTAGGAATGTTATCTATGGTCAAGGGATGGCTAAATGAATAGTTGTCGATGAAGGATTTGGGAGAGGCTAGCTATATTCTAGGGATCAAGCTTCTAAGGGATCGTAAGAACAAGCAGATAGCTTTGTCTCAACTGACCTATATTGAGAACTTGCTCAATAAGTTTGCCATGTAGGATTCCAAGAGGGGTTTCACACCTACTAGACATGGAATCAAACTTTCCAAGGAGCAAGCACCTAAGACCCAAGAGGAGTTCGAATGAATGCGCAACATTCCATATGCTTCGCCAGTTGGAGTTTAATGTATGTCATGCTTTGCACTAGACCGAATATCTATTATGTAGTGGGACTAGTAAGTAGATTCTAGTCTAATCCAGGAATGGAGAATTAAACTACGGTCAAGTGCATACTGAAGTATCTTCATAGGATAAAGAACTTAATGCTTGTTTACTCCCTTATTTCGACAGGATATACAGATTCTGATTTCTAATCAGATGTTGATTCAAGGAAATCAACCTTTGGTTTTATATTCATTTTAAAAGGTGGAGCTATAGTCTGGAGGAGTGTCAAGCAATCTTACTGATTCAATTATAGAGGTTGAGTGTGTTGCTACGTGTGAAGCAACAAAGGAAGCAGTCTGGCTCCGCAAGTTCCTAAAGGATTTAGATGTAGTTCCTGAGGCGAAAAAGGCCATTACACTTTATTGTGATAATAGTGGAGCAGTGGCTAATTCTAAAGAACCTCAGAACCACAAAGTCACCAAACATATTGAGAGAAAGTATCATCTTATAAGGGAGATAAATCAACGTGGTAAGGTGGATGTGGTAAAGATTCCTATAGATTAAAACCTTGCTAATCCGTTCACAAAGATGCTGTCCCAAAAGAGCTTCGAAGGTCACTTAGAAGGCGTTGGAATGAGGGATATGGCAAACTTACTTTAGAGCAAGTGGGAGATTATTAGGGTTATGTAAATATAGTGCCCTGGAAAGCAAATGTATTTACATATAACTTAATTTTCTTCTAGTTACAATATTGTAATGAAAATATTTATTATTGATAAAAAAAAAGAGTTTGGTTTTATTTATATGAACATAATATAACTAGTCATAAGGCACCAAGGTTCCTTTGTAAGTAACATACATATACATGGAGATGTAGAGGAAACATGTATATAATTAGAATCCAAATTAATTCATTCACAATCTAATAATCAAGTTGGTTGCTTGATTATGGTTTAGACTGTAGTGTTGCGATTTACCTCCGTATAAGTAAAGAAGTATATTTTAAGGGAATGATGAGTTTTAAATTATGATAGTAGTTGACTATCAGTAATGGCATTATTAAATGAATATAGAATCATGCATGTTTTTAAAGAATAAAGTAGGTCGTTACTTTAATCTTAAAACATACACCTTAGCATTCGTTTATTATGAACCACAATCTTGATGAGTGGTGAACTCATGTGTGTTTCATTATAATTCTTGATATGATTGGAATGAATTTTTATAGGGTATCAATCCAGTGTCTGCATATTGGGTTAATTGAAACGTGCATTAAGGAACAATCACTCAAATAAAGAGTTTATAGTGATATCATCACTTCTTGATGTTTTACAAAGATTGGTGATTAAACTGACGCCAGTAGTTTGATGGACTAGCTACTCATCAAGTCTTAACACCAAGATTAGAACTTTTGTGTTAATCACCATGTATAGTGAAATGGGAGATCTAGAAGGAAAAACCAACATGAGGGTAAAACGGTAATTTTACCCTTTATTGTGCAGATGACGATAATATGGTTCATAACAGAGTTTGCAATTGGACATCGAATTAATTAATATGAAACACATTTTCTCGTAATTTTAAGAAATTCAAGAGTTCAGCCAATTGAATTTAGTGGTATGACATTTGGTTAACAAGTCAGAATTAATCCTAATGAGATTAAATTAATTTCGGGCTTATTGGAGCTTGAATTATTTAAGTCCAATTAAATTCCCAACTTGGGTTTTAGGAAAGTTATAAGGGAAAGTAAGAAAAATAATGGAGGTTATCGGAAAGAAAAATGAGACAGAAAGGAGAGAAATGGCATAATTGGATTTAGGCTAATAAGATCAGAACAATTTAATTAACAGTTAATTAAATTGGGTCTTAAGCCTATAATATAAAATTAGGCTTACACTAATTAATTATAAGCCCAAAGGAACATTTAAAATTGGGCTGGATTTTGGTTTGATTAACTAGATTAATTGAATTGAAACAAAATCTAAAAAAAAAAAGTTAAACTGAATTCTACAAAGATGTAGGATTCGGTCATGCTTATTAATAAGAGCATGAATGTGAGCATGTAACGTACAACTCTTTTAACATTCTAAATGAATGAATGTGAGCATGTAACATACATCTCTTTTAACATTCTAAATGAATGAATGTGGGCACGTAACGTACAACTCTTTTAACAATCAAAATGAATGAATGTGGGGGTTTTCGTTAATTTTTATTCTCTCCCAATCAGCCGTCCATTGTAAAGGAAAAAACCCTCCATTTTTCTTCTCCTTTCCCACCAAAGGATCTTGTTAACCAAATTTTCTAAGGAGAACAAGTGGTAGATCGGATTGGCTAAGGACACAGCAGCGATAAGTCGAAGTTGTAGCGAGGAGTCGGTAATATTCCAATCTTGTTCTTATTTTATATATTTTCTTTTTGTCATATCATGTGTGGATAAAAAGCATGTTGTTTTGGCGTTTATGTTTCACTACTTTCAATTTTGGAAAAAGTTTTTTGAAATCTACCATTTAGCCAAACCAAGTATGAACTTGATTTTTGATCCAACAATTGGTACTAGAGCCGGTTTTATTATGCATGATTTGGTTCCTATATGTTGCATGGGTTGGCAATTAAATTATGTATGCTGTATTTTTTATGTGATAAAAATATATGTTGTGTATGTTTTGGTTTGCTCTTTTGATTGTCTATAGAAAATCGATTTACCTTGTAAGATTTTTTCGTTTGGTTTGTAACAAGAAGGGTGGCCTATCATCGCCAAGTTTCCTCCTTGTCTTATTTGTTTTTGTTTTTAAAAAATTCTCTAATTTTAAAGACAAAGCAACCATGGATCGAAGCAACGAATAGGTAAATGATTGCGGTTTGTATTTTATGTTAATGGCAGATTTTCTTTTGATTAAATTCTATTAATTGTTGAATGTTTTCAAGTATTAGAATTTTTTTTACTGTTTTCAAATATGCTTTGAAAAATTATTAATAAAAATTTTCCAGCAGCCACTTTGTGCAGCTAGAAAAGGTAATGCGTATGCTACGTGCGGCTAGTAGCCATGCAGTGGCAGCAGTGTTCGCACAGCTTACGCGCTGCTATACGCGTAGCTGCCGTGGGCTACCTTACTGGAAATGTGATGTGTGGATTTGTTTTAGGTTCCACGCTCATCCTATTATGGGTTTCTTTTAAGCTTGGTAGAGATAGGTGTTAAAATTTTTTCAAGAAAATTAGAAATAAAATGCCATTAATTCGATTTTACCTAATGGGCTGGTTATGTGAGCAAATAGTTCAAAGCGAAAGATCAAAATCCAAAGAGAAATTTTGGGCCAAGAAGGTCGTGTAATTTTCTTTTAATTTTCTAGGATGGAAAACAAAAAGTAGCTATTTAATTCATAAGATGAATGGATGAATAGATGCAAATAATATGCGATATTATGTGATTGTATGCCATTTAGAAAAATTGCCAACCCTAGGCTATGCCATACATTCATTTTGTATGAGATATATAATGAAACAATATATAAGATGGAAAATAAATTTCATCTACATAAGATGGAATTAATTAAAACTTAAAGACTGTAAAAGATTGAGTGGGAAAGGATGCTCATGTGAGAGTCCACGGTCTCCATATGATGGTGTAACACCCCCACTGCTATAAGATACATACCGAAACACCCTTATGACATTCTAGTACATACCCTATAACAACGGCTCGTTAACTATCACACTTTCACTTTATAACATGGCAATTTATCCCACTTAATCATGGCATTTACTATCATACAAGAAAGTCACCAAATTTTAAAAACAAATTTCCTCTTTTCATTTCATAAATCTGCATGTACATACATTGTAGCTTTAAAAAATCTGTACATGTACATCATCATATCCTAATACAAAATATACTACATGAAAGAGGAAATACAAAAGATCTAACTAAATTCTTCAGTCCAACTGACCAACCTTTGAGCCATATCTTCTTCACAAAAGTACAAGAATTAAGCTTCTTGTACTATCTCTCAGTAGCTAGAATCCTCTCTTGGTCCTAAAATGTCAACGTACAAATTTTGGGTGACTTTTATGAACTCATATGAGGTAACCATCATCGATGGTTCACTCAATTCATGCAACATATCATTTCACATAACAAATAATTCACATCATTGCATTTTTTCCATATAATATCACATATCACATTTTCATTTAAGAGTAAGATAATTGCATTTCAATCAATCAAACATACTTAATAAAAATTATATGGAACACACATGTGACTCTTTTCTAATTATTACGTTATTGACCGAGTGCCTAAACTTTCTCATATCCATTGTGGATTACGTTATTTATACTGTCTCTTATCCATTGGGGATACAGGGCTCATTTTACATAGTGAGCCTTTGTCTCTTAATCACATTCAGAGCTTTGAGCTCGTTTCGGTGGCTACTCAGGTCACAACTCTCATTATCTGATTATGCATTCATGTATGGAATGCATCTCATAATCAATCAATCAATTCAAGAAACAATTAGTTCTTTCCATTCACATACAAGTAGCACTTCAATATCTCATCCATACATCACAATCATTGGACCTTCATATCTGGATTTTAGTACACAACATTACACATTCATAGGATAAGTCAAAATAAAATTTAATACAAAAATAATTGAGTGAGATCGTCTAGGTTACTCACTGCTTGCTTTTGAAGCTATTGCCTTAAGGTTTCTGGATGTTGACGTTCCAATTGCTCCTCTAAAACAAGCAATATACGTACATCACACTTTAGCACAATTATAAGTATTCATTTATACACATATATGTATATGAAATATATACAACGCATGTTCATGACAATCCCGTGTATCTTTCCATTATTCTCATCACATAATCATACATATTTCCAAACTCATGTAAGTATCATTTATACTTATGGTTTATACCTCAATAAAACAAAAAAAAATCAAAATTCACAACTCATTTCTTCAATTCAGATTTTTCCTAAGAAACACTTTTGGGTCAACTTTCCATGGTCAATCTAATAATGAAAATGAAGTAATTAGAGGGTACTTTCTTCTAGAGAATTTCTCCTCTATCTCTTAAGTTTCTAATGACACCAAGATCATTCAATTTGGTTAGTATCCTATGACTTATGCTCACAATACCACAGACTGTGTATAATTGAACTTTTGGCTAGTTCATGATCATACCCTCAAATTGTACAACTTATAACTTTCAACTCAGATATCTAAAAATTACAAAATTAATACCAATTGAAAGATAAGAGAATGGAATACAACTTTTGAGAAGATACCTTTGCCTGAGTTAGCCTATATCCATTCAGTTTTTGTGATAACATCAAGATATAATTAATATCTCGGGTAGTACTACAACCTTAATCAAGACTCAATTTCATACCATATTTTGAAAGTCTTAGAGACAGAATGAAATTTAGACATCTCCACCAAAGTTGTAGAATTAAGTCTTTACTTTAATCTGAATTAAGAATCACCTTATTTGGACATCTACAGCTCAAGATATCATTAAAATACTAACATATGTTCAGTAAAAAAAAATCACCCGTATAACAGCCCTCGGATTGCATCGCCATCGCAACTGCCGTAATTCACTAGCGGTGTCTAATTGTGACTTCTGCATTCGCCTAGTAGAGTCGCGACTGCAACGCATCGCGATCATGACCTGCTTCTAAGCCACTGCACTCCTTCTTTTTTCTTTTATTGTTATCCAAATTTCACTTCCATTTTAAACCTTGAAAATGAGGTATTTAGGCAAAGTATTCTTCTAAACAATCGTTGATCTACGTCTTAAGTTTCTAAAGAACCTAAGTTCATACAATTTGGTTTAGGATTCTGAAAGTTATACACAATTTACTACATACTATTAAGAAATACAAACATAATCTGAAACTCAAGTTTAAGACAAATTTCAAAACTCTTAGAGATAGAATTCAAACTCGATTTCTTCATGATAATTGTATCTATTCGTCTCTATTTTAATATAAATTAATAATCATCCTATTTAGATAACTGTAGATGAAGATATGTCTAAATTACATATGCATGTTCTGTATAAACACTACATCTAGCCTATTTCCAGCACACTTCATCCTAATTCTTCTCTTTTGCTTAGTCTATCTTTTCTAACTTATATCATCATCATTTCCTCTTCATTTATACCCCAATTACAGTTCAATAACATCTATACACAATTCAAAATCTATGCTTGATCATATACACCAAAAACAAAACACATCATATACACATTCATCATAATGACCTTTCTATCTCAAAAAAAAATCATCTCAATGACAACTTATCACTTATTAACAAATCATCACTATTCCAACCCCATTTTTATGATCATGCTAGCTCTAACCCATCATCAATACAAAACAAGGCAGAAATTCATTCATTCACTCATCATATTTTTACACTTTCATACCCCATTTAACAACACCAAAGTAAAACATAATTCCATTACCTCTTCATTCACCCACATCATTAAGTCATGAATAATGTTAGCTCACTAAATTTAATTGTTTTGACAAAAATCTCTTTATAAATCAAACAACCACGAAATTACCTAAGGAATTTCATATTGAGAACAAACCTCAAATTACTCATCATAATGTCCCATTTTCACTAACCCATGAAGATTAAAGCATCACTTACTGGATTTCTCTTCAATGTCTTCAAACACAACAAGAAAGCTTAACGTCCCAAGCATCATACGATCTTCATCTTCTAAAGGTGGTAGGGTTAGGCTCTTTAGTGACAAATGAAGAAGAGAACAAGATGGGAGTGATGAGTGAAAGATGAAAGCAAGCTTTAGTATTAATGAAGGCTTGGAGATTCAAAATCGTGAAAGGTGAGAGTGAAGAAGGAAGTTATGTATAGAAGAAAAGAAAACAAGTGAAACACACAATTAATTGGTCTTTCTTTTGTTAATTTTTTTCGTGTAAGTCAAGTGGGGAGTGGTAGTGACATATGTCACTACCACTTGTCACTCTCCTATGGTCCCATTTGGACACTTTTTAATAACTAGTCTATTTATCTCCAATTTCTACTTCAATTATCTCCAAATTTTAATGACATATGTCATTAAATCCCAAAGTCATTAATAAAATTTTTTCACTGCCATTTGACTCTTAATTCTACTGCTATTTATTAATTATCTTACCACTCGGTATTTTTCCTAGTCTAAACTTACCCAAAATTTTAGAAATTTTTCTAAAATTCTCCAAAAATTCTAAATTACTAAATACACTCTCCAAATCAATTTTCAACAAAATCACATTCACAATTCAATTATAAATCAATTATACCCGGAATGTTTATGAATGCATATACAATTATTTTCATGTGCAAAAATTCAATATTCAAGAGTATGGGCATATCATATAATTCATGAGCATGAAATGAATTTTTTGATTTCTTAATAATCTCTCATATTTACTATTCTAGCCTCAACATGGGTAACGGGATGTTACAACTCTCCTCCTCTTAAAGAAATTTCATCTTTGAAATTCTTACCTGATTGTTTGAATAGGTGGGGTTATTGTCTCCTCATGCGCTCCTTTGTTTCCCACGTTGCTTCCTTAGTTGAGTGATTCCTCCAAAGGATTTTTACCAATGGAATGACTCGGTTCTTTAACTGCTTCATCTGAGACCCCACTATCTTGATCGGCTCCTCAACATAGCTTAAGTTACTAGCAACCTTAATCTCCTAAGCTGGTATCACATGTGTCGGGTCTGATCAGTATCTTCGAAGCATACTCACATGAAACAAATTATGCAATTTAGACATTTCATTTGATAAAGCCAGCCTATATGTTAAAGGTCCTATCCTCTCAATGATCTCATAAGGACCAATGTACCTAAGGCTCAACTTGCCCTTCTTACAGAATCTTAATACTCCTCTCCAAGGTGACACTCTTAGAAACACTTTGTATCTTACACTGTATTCCATGTCCCTTCGATGTTGATCTATATAACTCTTCTGTCTATCTTGAGTCACTTTAATTTGGCTTCGAATCTATTTCACCTTGTCTACCGTGTCTTGTATCAATTCTGGGCCTTCAACCATTCTCAAGCCCTCTTCATCCTAATACAGTGGTGATCGACATTTCCTATTATATAAGGCTTCATATGGAGCCATACCGATACTACTGTGATAATGATTATTATATGCAAATTCGATAAGTGCCACTGATTCAAGCCCTTTTGTTCTTACCCTTGGAGGTCAAATCAAAAACTTTTAATTCCAAGGACTGTAGTATAGAATGCAACCTCAGGTCGTTTCACTTAATCGGAACCTGATGAATGGAACTAAGCTAGCCTATATGTCATAATATGCAAACAAAATTAGCAAGGAAAAGGGGGGTTTAAATCTTTTGAAATTCGAACAAAAATAAGCGAATTGTAAGAAAATGTAATGAAAAGTATTTTTTTGGATTTCGGGAATAGAAAAGTGATAAAATGAAAAAAATGATCAAATGATGATAGTATCCTCTTGAAAATGAGTTTTGGCTATCATAGTTCAAAACGAATTTTTATAGGAGTGAATCACTAAGTTTCAAATGGTAAACCTTAAAGAACTCTTTAAGTCCAAGGTTTTAATCAATGAACTCCATT
>JAOQML010000008.1:11923129-11935315 GCA_027568935.1 Erythroxylum urbanii
AGCATTTGAGTAACTTTGCACTAATTCCTTGTGGATTCGACCCGATTCACTACTAGCTACCTAGTTTTTGGAGAGTTGAAAATATATTTTTATTTTTGGTAGTTTGGCAACCTATCATTGCAGGATATCCAGTTTCTGAAAATGAATTAATCTTAAGTGCCTTAAATGGCTTGGGACAAGATTATGATCTTGTTGTCATTCTATTAACAAATACTCACTGTGCCTCTACACTTCAAGATGCTCAATCTTCGTTAATGATGCATGAATCTCGCTTGGAACAACTCCACTCTGAATCTCAAATCACTGTCCCTACTCTTGTTGCTAATTGTGAACAATTTTTTGGTTCTACTAGACTTCCTATCAATAGGGGCAGATCCTCCTATCGTGGTAGTCATGATGGCAAAGGACATGGTGGTTATGGCCGTCTCTTCTATCAACTATGTCACAAGCCCAATCACACTACATTACAGTGTAATAAGTGCTTTGATCATAATTGGCAGGGCACTCAGTCTTCTTCCTCACCTTTCTGGAGACCACAACAGTAGTATTCTTCGTCCTACATGCCTTCACATACTCTTTAGTACAATGCATAATATGCTCCTCCACAGGCTTACATGGCTCATCATTCTCAACACTCTTATTCTTCATCTGCAACTTCATCTGATTCTACTTGGTTTGTGGACAATGGCGCCACAAATCACATTACTCCAGATGATCAAAATCTTACAGCTGGTTCAGACTACACAGGAAAGGAACAATTAGCTATTGGAAATGGTAAAACACTACCCATAGTTTATTAGATCTTCTATGCTTTGTTTTCAAAACCACACACCTTTATATCTCAAAAATGTTTTACATGTTCCATCTATTACTAAAAACTTAGCATTTCTCAATTAACCGGCGACAATAATGTTGTTGTTGAATTTTCTAATGATGGTTGTGTATTTAAGGACAAGGTTTCAGGGATGGGGCTAATGTGGGGAGTCATGGAGGATCGCCTGTATAGCCTTAAATCCACCTCACCACACTCTTCATTAACTACACATACAGCTAAACACTCTGCTTATACTGCTGTCACCACTAAAAACTGGCATGCTTATCTCGAGCATCCCTCCTATCATGTTTTATCTTTAGTCGTTAAAACTATGAACATCAAACTTGATTCTGTTAAGTTTTGTGATTCATGTCAACTTAGCAAACATCATCAATTACCATTTCAATCTAATTTTATTTCTATACAAAAGCCACTAGAACTTATTTACTCTAATATTTGGGGTCCATCTCCCTATTTTTCTAGAGCAAGACATCGTTATTATATCATATTCATTAACGCATTTTCACGATTCACTTGGTTTTACCCATTAAAACAAAAATCATAAGCAATATCTACATTTTTATCCTTTAAAACACAAGCCAAAAAACAATTACAGTATCCTATCAAAGCCATTCATAATGATAATGGTGTAGAGTATAAGGCATTTTTTCCTTTTCTCACTCAATAAGGCATTATAGCTCATTTCTCATGTCCTTATACTCACCAATAGAATGGTGTTGTCGAAAGAAAACATCGTCACATTATAGAAATGGGCTTAACTCTCCTTACCCATGCCAATATGGCTTTATCCTTTTGGCTAGAGGCATTTTCTACAGCTACTTATCTCATCAACAATCTACCCAGCCCCATCCTCAACAACATATCACCCTTTACCAAATTATATAGCATCCCCTCCATATATACTCATCTAAAACTCTTTGGTTGTAGTTGTTTTCCATACTTAAGATACTACAATTCCCACAAATTCAATTTCCACACTGCCAAGTGTATCTTCATTGGGTATAGTAATTTATATAAAGGCTATAAATGTATGAACGCAAATTGTTATGTTTTCATATCTCACCATGTAACTTTCAATGAAACAGATTTTCCCTACTCTATCCTATTCCCAGCTAAACCCAACATAGTGTCCAAATCCCCAACTAGTTTGCCATTTTCTACTCTTACCCATATTTTTCCCACAGTGCAAGTATAACCTCCTACTCCTACGCATCAGTGGCAGCTCTTACATCCTAGTTCAGACACTCATTCTCATTAGGTAAATTCAGACTCTCCGATTATCTCTTCCTGACCAACATTACACTCACACACGGACCAACCACACCTCACCAACATCCATCCCGTGCAAAACTGTTCCAAAAGTGGTATTCATAAACCAAAAACATACAACACAAATCTCATTACTCCATCCACCACATAACCCAATTTGGTCAAACAAGCATTAGAGGATCCCATATGGTGACAAGCCATGGAAGATGAAATACAAGCTTTACATAGAAATCAAACTTGGACCCTTATTCCTCATGCATCTCACATAAATGTCCTAGGCACTAAATGGGTGTTTCACGTTAAATATAATTATGATGGTTCTATTGCTAAACATAAAGCTAGGTTAGTGGCTAAGGGCTTCAATCAAAATCTAGGAGTGGATCTCAATGAGACATACAGCCCTGTTGTGAAAGCCTGAAATATCAAAGTCATTCTCTCTATTATTGTTTCATTCGGTTGGGACATCCAACAAGTTGATATCAATAATGCTTTCTTAAATGAGGCACTACAAGAGCAGATTTTCATCATCCAGCCACAAGGATTTGAAAGCCCCCAACACACATCCTATGTTTGTAAGCTTTCTAAAGCTCTTTATGGGCTGAAACAGGCTCCTCGAGCCTGGTTTCACACCTTAAAGTTAGCACTCAATAGTTGGGGCTTCAAAACTTCAAAATGTGACACTTTCATGTTTATCTTCATTACATCCATATCACAATTTTACTACTTGTCTATATGGATGATATTCTTGTCACAGGAAATAATACTCAAGCTATTCAGTTTATCATTCAGAAACTCAACATCCAATTTTCCCTAAAATCCTTGGGTTCATTACACTGTTTCTTAGGCTTTGAAGTGCACAGAACAAAACAATGGCTTATGCTTGTCTCAAAAAAAATATGCTGAGGATCTACTTACCAAAGCCAACATGAGCGCCTCCAAACCCTATACCACACTGATCTCTGCTGCCAACAAGCTCTCTCAATTTGACGGTGATCCACTTGACAATCCTTCTTTATATCGTAGCTTACTTGGTGGACTCCAGTATCTCTATCATACGAGACCTGACATCTGCTATGCTGTCAACAAATTAAGTCAGTTTCAGGCTACTTCTCTCACTACTCACTGGATTGCTTTAAAAAGAGTACTTCGATACTTACGAGGTAGTACTAATAAAGGTTTGCTATTTCGTCCTTCTTCCATGCCTCTTCAGATCCATACCTATAATGACTCAGATTGGGCGATTTCCATCGATCATCGGAAGTCCACATCTGATGGGTGTGACTTCCTAGGGGTAATTTGGTGTACTGGAGCTCCAAAAAATAGCAAGTTGCGGCAAGATCGAGCACAGAAGCTGAATATAAGGCACTCTCATAATTGACATCCGAACTCATCTGGTTAACTTCCTTCCTTTGAGAAATTGGGATGTCTCCATCACACCTTCCAGTTGTGGTGCAACAATAATGGAGCCCAAGCCCTAGCTTAAAATCCCGTCTTCTATGTGTGCACCAAGCACATCAAAGTTAATGTACACTTCTTGAGAGACAAAATCGCCGATGGCTAAGTTGAAATCAAATATGTGAACTCCTCCGATCAAATCGCAGATATTTTTACTAAACCTATGTTAGTATCAAGACACGATAACATCTGTTTCAAACTCAAACTCTGCTCACCAGAAGATTTGACTTTGAGAGGGATTGTTGGAGATATTATCGGAATGAACCTGACAAAAACAAATAAAAGGAATGAGCCCATAAGAGAAAAGGCCCAAATGGGCAACATTCTAGAAGCAATTTGGTGTAACAGAACTATAACTAGAAGAAGAATAAAATAGCTGGGAAATTAGTGAGTTGTACATACAGAAAAAATAGACGATGTAGAATTTTGTTAAAAGAGATATCTATATATACATATACCTCACGACTGTATTGTAGAATTTTCAGTAAAAATAAATCACTCTTACCTTCTTCAACTTGTGTGGTGAGAAGAAGTAAGTTGAAGATATTTAGGACATTGTTAGTCAGTAAAATACTTGGAGAAAATTTATGTATCAATTTATCTGTATATCTATAATAAATTTGAAGATTGAGTGGTGTACGTGTTAGTTGTGGTTACTGTGCACTCTTCTCAGCTAACTGAAACGAAGAATTTTCTTAAATAATAAAGGGATGCTCATATGTGAATGGTATGACTTCAAAACACAATTTTGTAGGTTGAACAAATAGCTTAAGTAAAACTAATTAGTTAACATAGAATGGTGGATGGATGGACAATACAATCGTTTACAGAGTTCACTATAAATGGTTAATTTAACCATCGCTAACCAACACCATTACAGATGTAGGATGCATACGAATAGTAATCCATTTAGTGATATTGCTCTTAAAGCCACGAGGAATAGCAAATTACATACACTTGGCAGTGTCTGCTTGCTTCATTAGTACTTGATACTTTACACTGGCCAATAAATACATTTTCACCTCTATTGGCCTTAAAATAAGTGGTAAAAATGCTAAAATAGATGAAGATAAGCACAGATATTATGACCAATTTACATATAATTCCTACTTCAGGAAATTTTTAACCTTTTATCTATATTATCATCCATGTTCAATTAGATATCTTTCTGTAATCGTTGTATGAACTACAATGCCTACTAGGAGAAAATCTTCATCTAAGGGAGTGACCAGTGTGTATTGACCCCAAATGTCTCATTCCTTATGCTTATGTAGTAAAAAGCTAAAGGCACCACTTCTGAGTAAAAAGAGAAATTCTCTACTCCCATCATCGGTGGCCCCACCCTGAAGTTCGTCACAGGTCTATAGCCACCTTCCTTACATGCTCCTGCATGCCATCGTCATTCACAGTTGGAGGATAGATGGTGGAGTCATTTTCAAAGAAGTCAACTGTGGAAGAACACGTCTTTTAGAAGATGAAGATGTAATGTTTCTGAGTTCGATCAAGAATAAAAGAAGAAAAGAAGAAGAGAATGGACTGCGAGATAGAGCAACAAATCCATTTTTAGGGTTAATTAATAGTAATTAATACAATGGGTCCTAAAAGTGAAAATATTAATAAAATATTAAATTTTAATTTTGCTAAAGTAAGTCTCATGCTGTCACATCACATTTGACATGACAATGTAAAACTCGTTTATATGATAAAATAATATAAAAATATGTCAAATCAGTTCTAATCTGGCAAAAAGTTAACGTTATATAGTCGCCAATTTTTTTTATTATTTTAGGGTTATATTTAAAAGTTTTCCAAATATTATAGTTTAATTTTTACTCTCTAAAATCTTAGGGTTAAATTTGTTTATTAATGTAAACGTAGGTAAAAAAGACCCTTTTGCCCCTAATATAGCCATCAATGATCCCAGTTCATGACATAATACTCGAGAGAACGTGCCAACTCAAGCTAGGCTGGAAGTAGCCCAAGCTTGGTATGAACTCACTCTTAATGGTCCAAGTCCAATTTGAAGTTTTGTTGGGCCTAAGTCGTCGCAAAATGACATCATTTTTGTCTTTAAATTCTTAAACATAGATACCTTCCTGTCAGGCCTAACTCTAGTCCATTCCTCCCTCTTAAGAGCTCGAGCTTAACTCAAAGTTCGTTCATACTCAAGCAGTTATAAAACGATATTGATTTAATGTCTATATTTTAAACCTATACATCAAAATGAAATCTTTTTTTCAGTAATACCAAAACTACATCATTTTAGTGGTGGGATTAAGCTTGTGGTCCTTGATATTGAACCCAACCAAAAACTTGTTTAACTCATCCTTGATATTGGGGGTAACTATACTTTCCAGACTATAATTTTCAACTTTAAGTGATTACTTAGGTTTAAACAAAAGCATGTTAAACAAGTAGAAATAATACACGTGGTTAAATGTGTATGAGTTTGCAATTTTACCTACTTTTAAAATAAAATACCTGGTAAGTTTTTCAACATCCTCAACCAATTTTGATGATTTTTTCATTTCACAATCTAGATTTGATGTGATGCGCTTTTATAATTTTAGTTACAGCATGAATTCAAAATCTCTGTAGTTTTCACCAAGACAAAATATTCCTATCTTGAAGAATTCTCTAAATATTATTTTTATAGTAAGTTATCTCGTTCATATCAATTGAATACCAAACTTTTTAGTGTCTGATATCATCCTGTCATCCACGAGCAATCTAATCTATGACTATTTTCTTTCAAACTGTAATTTAGTTGAAGTATGGATTTAGAAACTTTGTAGTTTTGACTGATGATGACTCAAAGATGACAAGCATTGGGCAAGACATAGAAAAGATTCCTATTTTAAGAATAGATTTTGAGTCGACACCATTTAAATTTCACTTCAAGCATAAAGTGAAAAGAGGTATGTGGATCGAAAAAGGTAATCTTTACCTAATATTTCAAGTTCAATTTCAATTTCTATTGGCTTCATTGTAGATAAATGTGCACATGACCTGTGGCTGATTTTACTCCTTTTCTCTTTTCTCATACATACATTCCTACTTCTCATGAGATTACTAAATATTTGTGCCTTTATAAGTAGACTGAATAATTTTATAAAGTATGAAACAAAGATGTTGTTGTAATTGTATATATGGGACTGTTAAAATACTATTTGATTATGAACATTTATATTTCTTTAGTTATTGTGCTTAAATTTAAAGGATTGGAATGATGCTTTGTTTTTACTGAAAACCTAATATTATCTTTACTATGCTTTCCTTCGTAACTATTGCTTGTATATTCTAATTGTTTATTATGACAATTTTTATGCTGAATCTAATTCTATTGATGATGAAAATGGATGAATTTTGTGTTTTTTTACAAAGGTTGCTACAGTTTGATAGAGCAAAATTTGTTTACTAAGTTTGTTTATTTATGTCATTTCATGCATTACTTAATAAAGTAACCTATAGTTACTCTACTACATAGTTTAAAATATCATTTGCACATTTAGTTTAAAATATCATATGCACATTTAGTCCTAAAGGTATGATCTATTGGATTTTCCTATAAGCATTCAGTTCTTTCCCCTTTGAAATAGAAGGATAACTTTTGAATTCAATTTTTAGATGCATCAACCTATTTATGAGCATAGTAGTTTTACAATTCTAATATATAAGAGTTTTACAATTCTAATATACTTCTTGTTTCTTTCTTTTTTTTTTTAGAATGGTGATGATTAGGAGTGGACAAGGAAGTACTTGGTGAAGAATTTTAAAGTGCCCATACATATTGGTTTTGTTTAGTATTTAGATTAATTCACTTATATTATATATGAAATGGAGGTCGATAATGTAGGTGTATATTTTAACTAGTGACTTTTTTCTTTTGTATTTTGAATATATTAAATGTTGAATTTTACAAGTCCTTATGGACTACATATCATATATAAATGCACTTTTTTGGTCATTTACATTTGATAGTACATAGGCAATTAAGACATACATTAATATTTATATATTACTTTAAATGTATATATGGATATTGCCTATATAATGACAAAGAGTTTTATGTTAACATATTATTGTTAATGAAAGAATAAATTGTTGCTTTTATTATAAGCAATTGTTTCCTTAAAAAATTCACTTTGTTGTCTTATAAGGACTTAAAGTGTTGCAATATCTATTTAACATTATTGCTATAGTTTGAAACTAATGTTTTGCCTTAGTCAAAACTTAAAGCGACATTTTTTTTAATTTGTTGCCTAATAAAAAAATTTTAGTTCCTTATACTTGTAGCAGTGTCACTTTATTTAACGGTATGAATTTTGTTGTCTTAATAAAAACACAACAATAATTGTACTTATAGTTACACTTTTGTCTGTTGCGTAAAGCACTTTTTACCATGGTAAAGGCAGCTCAAAATCCTAAATCCATCCACATCTGTTACAATATTTTTGCAAAAAAAAAACAATAGCATGAATCTTTTTAAATGCATAAATATTACCTTAACATGGTAGATGATCTTTGCTTCAAATTTGACATATTCAAAAAATCTTAGTTGGTGGGGTAAGAGAGTTCTTCTTAACAACATACAATCTCATAAACCTTATTCTTGACATTAGATCACGAGAGATACTCTTTTTTACATAAAATAGGAGGGATCAATTCTTTTAAAGGGGTAAGCAAACATTACAGGTGAGAAAATAGCCAAATTTAAAGCTTTTGATGTTGTGGATGTAATTAAATCAATAGTAGATAGAGAGTACAAAATTAATATAGATACTTGTGCAAACATTTTAGCTGTTGCATTTGGCGACTTTGTAGCCATATTGCATGGTTTGAATTACTATGCCTTGCTATTCCAAAGAGATAAAAGAACTGCAAGATTCATCGACATAATCACCAATTATTCCAACTCTCATTTTTTTTCGATTTTCTTTCATCAACTTCTTAATATGAGTAGCTGATTTATTTTCTTAATTCAAAAGGAATAGATTCCATCTCTATTTTCGTTTGTGAAAAGTAACACTTGCCATTGTTATTTTTTGTGATCAAATACTTAATCATCTTTATTTCAATTTTATGCATCTAATTTTTATTCATGTTAGATTAAGTAAATTTGAGATTGCATTTTTGCATTTTTTTTTCTTTTTTTCTCAATCCATAATTGTTGTTAAGGACTAGAATAAGAAGCAAAGCAGATTAATTTGATTATCTAATCTTTTACTTTAATTTACTAGGATGGAATAAGACAAGTAAAATCATTCAAGCTTTTGAATGATTGCTTGAAATAAACTTTGTGGAGTCACTTCTAAAACTATTGTTGGGTGAAAGAAAATTATGTCTTACGAGTGAATTTGTTTGATAATAAGGTACTGATTAGAATCAAATTTATGCCTTTATTTTTATTCTATCATTTTCATGCATTTTTATGTAGTTTAGCATTTAATATGGTTGTCTTATGCTTATTTTGAAATATGTTTAGTGTTTAATATTTTGTAGAAATTGTTTTAGTTATCTCATGTTTATTTTGAACTATGTTTAACATTTAATACTTTGTACAAATTGTTGTGATTGATCTCACTTATATGTGATTACATTTAGTGATGGAAGGTTTGAATAATATGAATGATTCCAATAACTTACGGAAATAAACGAAAAAGATGGGGTATGGAATGATATCATAGAGATGTATTTAATCTCCTTGATGGTTGAAAAAGTGAAGGGAAATCGAACAACTACTACCTTTTCCAAATCAGGTTGGAAGAATATTAAGATAGGGCTTCAAACAAAATTTAATAAGGAGTATATTGATATTCAATTTAAGAATAAGTATAATAGATTAAGGGCTAGATTGAAGAATTTAAGAACTTACTCGAAGAAACAGGAATCGGTTATAACTCCTTTACTAGTGAAGTTAATGATACAAAAGAATGTTGGGACAAGGCTTTACTTATAATTGGTGAACAATCAAAAAGGAAGAATGATTTACTTGAGAAAAAATTGAGTGAAACATCATCCACTGCAGATAATAGATCTTAAGAGTCTACTATAATGATGGAATGTCTGAATTCTTTATATGAATTGGGTGTTGACAGTGTGCGATATGGAAAAGTTATGAAGGCTTTACATGATTCTCACTTTACAGGGATATTTTTATGAAGATGATAGATATAAGGAAGCTGAATTGGATTATGTCACTTTAATTATATTTTGAGGTTATTACATATCAAATTATTATTAATTTGACACTTTTATATTGAGCAATATTCCATAGTTTGAATATTTTATGCTTATGTTTTGTATGAATGTTTGATTTAATGTTTAAGTCTTCATTTTATATGAATATTTTGTCTATATTTAATTAAAACTTTTGAATAAATGTTTTATTGATTATTTAATAATGGCATTGTAGATACATGGATTTCTTATCAGATTTTAAATTAGATTCTAATGATGAACTAAAAAAGCTACTCATTATTTCTCTAGCTGAGGGAGAGAAAATATTTTTATTTATAGAAGCACCCATTTAGAACTTCTACTCTACCAGGCCGTGATTGGATATTAGAACTTTTGAATGGAAAATCCTTGAAGGATTTATGAAAACTTAAGAATGAGAAAGATAGTCTTCTTAAGAGGTCATGATTGGATATTAGGACTTTTGAATGGGAATCCTTGAAGGATTTATGAAAATTTAAGAATAAGAAAGATAATCTTCTTGAGCTTATGGGATGAGTTGAAGAGTTTAGGAGACTTAAAAGGCAATAAGACATTTGACTGTGGAGGAATAAGTAGCAATTTTCTTGATGACTATAGGGCATAGTGAGACAACTAGAGTCAATGCAGAATGCTTTCAACATTCGACCTGAACAATTTTGAATTACTTTTTTTTAGTAAATCAGAAAAATTAATAAATGAAACAAAGATATGTACAAAAAGTTCACGCCCAAGTGCCATGGAAGGCACAACTAGCTAATACATTGCAACTAACCACAGTACAATCCAAGAGAAAAACACTTAGGGATATCTGTAACTAAGGAAGGAGCAATCCTACAACCACACAATAACAGAAACACTTATACTCAACCTGATAATACCAAAGAAGCTGTAATCCAAATGAGAAACCTTAACTAACTAATTCTCAATCCCAATTGAGCAAACCAAAGAGATACAGAAGGGAAATCCCCTCGTGAACTACCTTAGCCTAAAATCAGCTGAATGTCCAAAAAGAAAGCTACCTCGAGGAAATGACAGTGTTGCACCACCGAATGTAGGCATGGCAAGACATGGCCTATCCGAAGAGAACATCACTTGTTGTAAACCTAGAAAGTTCTGAGTAGTCAACATGTAAAAGTTAGATAAGAACCAAACTAAATAATTACCTCTACTCTGTGTATAGGCTGAGAAGTTCCCTAATTTGGGAGATTACTCCGAGATACACTTTCTCCACAGCCTTGGCTTCATTCTTGAAAGTTCTGGCATTACGTTCAGTCCAGATATTGTAAAAAATGGTGGAAAGCAGAAGAGGGTAGTGGATTATGGTTGAGAACCTGGTACAAGAAACAGTTCTATATCAGGAGAGGATAGTTGAAAGGATAGGCTGGTTAAGGGTGGGCAGGTTGAAATAGATGAGGCACTGGTCCCAAATTATTTTAGAGAATGTGCACTCAAAGAATAAGTGGTCTATGGATTCATTAGTTAAGAGGCACAGAGTGTAACATCCCATCACCGGTGGGAGGCTAGAATAGTAAATATGAGTGATTAATGAGTGTTTAGAAATGCATTTTTCAAGCTCATGCATAATATGGCATACAATTACACGTGAATAGTGAAGGTTTCGCACGTAAAAATAATTGCACATGCATTCATGAATGATTCCGAATATAATTAAATTGAATTGGGATTTTTGGAAATTTAGTAAATTTTGAAGTTATTTATGTTGAACATATTATTGGTTAGTAGAATTGTGAGATTTCTGAATCTCGGTGAATAATTTTAGAAAATAGGGGAAAAAGAAATCAAAAGAAGATTTGGAGATTGTTGGATTGTAAAGATAGAATTAACGGAGTTAGTTTCAAAGAAACTTAGTTAGAATTAGACCTTAGAAAAAGTGACAAGTGTAAAGTTGCTATTATTATTTATCAGAAGTAAGTTTGAGTAATCTGAGAGTTAAAAAGGGGGTTTGTTCTTTTCCTTAGTTCTTTCCTTGTTATCATCTTCTCCGAATTTCTTCCTATACACAGAGTTTTCCATCAAACTCTTTCTGAGAGTTAACTTGATTTTTTCATATCCCTCACCACTTCCTCTACTACTAAGTGTTTCTTCTGCCTTAAGAAAAACTAGAAGTTGGTTAGTATTCACAGGGGTTTATGTATTTAAGCTTTTGGAGTCTTCATCAAGTAAGTAGTGAATAAAATTGTTAAAGTTGATGAATTTATGGTCAGTGCATGATCATAGCATTTACATATATTTATATTCTTGAATACTGTGTTAAGGGGATGAAAACTGGGGATATGGTGATATTTGAGTTTTGAAGGATTATTAGTGATCAGGTGTTGTGGAAATGGTTCTTGGAGTTGAAATAGTAATGAAATGATGTATAGGATTAGTGTAGAGAGTTAGATATG